>BRZM01000019.1:8747605-8808548 GCA_033238685.1 Lates japonicus | reverse complement strand
CATTTAGACATGTCATTACTCCTGTTCAATTACACATCCAATATCTTGTAAACTATTGCTATGTAAACCTCCTGAGTATATTCATGTTCTTAGGGAACAAACTCTGTGTGCTAACGACCCCATGGCCTTTCCTCCTGAAACCCTAAGAAAATGGGTCCTATTTGGAGCCCTCAGGTAAGTAAGAATAGCAAAATTATGACTGTGTTACCTGCATAAAAGTGTAAAGAATACTGCACCCTCTGGAACCTGCTGACTGCTGAAGTTTATTTCAGTAACACAAATGTTCCTCATTAAGTACAACTTTACAACCGAAAGTTTACCTCAAGAGGATGGGCAATGTTCGCCAACAGTGAATTATTCTAAATGTACTAATCGAGTATTTGATTTGTATTTCGCCATCTTACTTTTTAGAACCCATTTTTGCTTTGAGTTTGGAATCAAGGTCTGCTTTTCAATGGAATCTGGAAATGGAATGAATCAGATTCAAATCTTCCTGTGTCAAAGCCTTAATTTGTTCACCAATTTGTGTAGGTTTTTGATTTCTTGCTGGCAGGCAGAAAAGCAAACCCGTTAAACAACAACCTTGCTTTGGGTGAATGTCGACTGAGATTATGAGATAATTTCCTAAAATAATGTGTTCATATGTTCATGAATTGATGATTCTAAAATGGATTGGGCATTTGTCACCAATAATTTTGAAATTCTCATTGTCTTTGAGAAATCTGGTGTTTACCTGTGGACTGAACAAGGCAGCAGGTGATCTTGCGGCGACATTTGCTATCTGTGCTATCATCCTATCAGCCAGCAGACAGACCAAATCAATCCACATGGGACAGATGCATGACGCATTATTCAACTCCTCTTTCTTTCTGTCTCTCCTACTCCCTTTTTCCGTCTCAGGCTCTCACTTGAAAAAGAAGAGGAAAAACAAAGGATCAGGCCACCAAGCCGCCACGGGAAATAATTTCACATACTTGCTCTTCCAGCCACTGACAGTCCACAGAGATGGCCTTGTCAAGCCAGGTAATATATGACTAGTGAAGGCGTATGGCATGTTTGCATGTGGTCCTCGTCACCTTCATCACATCTGCCCTCTCTCCTTTTGCTCTCCTCTCACACGTGACACACAGATCCATCTAGGAAGTGATGGGTGGGTGGGCGCTTAATTCATGAGTCAAAAGCAAGTCCACATTGTCAGTGTTTGAGTGAAATCTAATTAAAATGGCAAATGCTGAAGAAGAGAGGCAAAGAGAGAGAGAGAGAGGAGAAGTAGGTGAATCAACATAATTACAGCAATGCAAACAACTCCACATTGTCTTTATTCCAATGAGTTAATGATGTTGCAGACTGGAAAAAACAATTCCATCACTGCTATTGTCTTCTGCAGGCCACCAAGGAAAATGAGCTGTCACCCGATCTTAATGGCAACAGGGTTTTCACCCAGGTCAGAATTAATATCTGACTCCCAGGCCTAATGAGCACGAGCTGGGAGAGCAGAGCGAACTCTTTGTCCTGTGAGTTTGGAGAAGAAAGGAGAGGAAAAGCAAAAAATAAATAAATAAGAAATGGATGGTGCAGAGAGTAATGGCACTTGTGAGGGAATACATCTCTCTGATTGGATTCTGCTCCTCAAGGGCAATTTCAATTCAAAGCTGCCTTATCACTGTGACGATCGGAAAATTAACCACATTCTCAAAGTGTTTCACTTAACACTGCAAAACTATATACAAAGACATAATTAGGCAGTTGTAATAATAAAGCTGATTACAGCTAATTTCACTGTTGGTGTCCAGCACCTGCTCCTATACAACATAGCCAGGTGTAATGTACACTTTAACCCTTTTTCACAGCATGGTTATCCATGCATACGTATTTTAATACCAGAACCCCTCAAGTTCAGCATTACTTGATTTGCATGGATGGCTAGCCATTAAAAGTTAGTATGTACACACATACAGCATACTCTGTGCATGTCTACATGGCTTTAGTGTGCTGTCATTAAACAGCTTTCATTAAACAGTTTTCACTCTGAGCTGATGGAGCAGGTGGAGATTTAACTCGCAGATATAGTTATATTGTTGTCTGTATTCTCATTTAGCGGGACACAGGCCTGTCTCCATAGTTTAATTCATACAGTTTTTGTTTTGCTTTGCTTTAGGATAATTACTTACATATCATTTCTCATATGTTTATATATTAGACAAGAGACTAAACAAGCTGCTAGTCTTAATGTTCTGTTTGGGGTCCTGGGATCCACTACAGCTCAAAAACATACTTAACATTTTAACATTTTTCACTTGGGCACTTAGTGATTTTTCTTAATTTCATGATAATTGCAAAATAACTCACTTGTAAGTGGTCACATGTTTCGGATGCCTGCTGCAGTCTTGTTGGGGTCTCAGCGGCCTCAGCTATAAAACATGGTGTAATTATAGTGGATATTAATCTGCTGTACACCTGTGGTTGGTGCTGAGAGTATTTCTTATCAAGCACTACCTCTCCCAAATTCTAAAAAGTCTATTAGGATTATTGGAGTTTTATTAAGAGGTCCAAAAGGAAAGTAGACCTCTCTGGGATCTAAATAACCCCTCAGATAAGTAACACTTGTAAGATAACAAGATGTATGATATTTTATCCCCTCTAAAATACTTATTGGCAAAAAATGAATATAAATTCTTGCATAGCTCATAACACAAAAGAAATGAAATATTTCTTTATCTGGTGTAAAAACAATGCTCTATGGTCATCTTTTTGCACTCTACACTTTACACTTTATACTTTACACTTTACTTTTTAATTATGTATATTTATGTTCCTTGTAAATATAGTTCTTGCTTCTTGCTCTTCACTCTTTTCTTTTACTATAACTGTCCTTTAGCACCAATATACCAAGACAAATTCCTTGTATATGCAAACTTACTTGGCAATAAAGTCTATTCTGATTCTGATTCTGATTCTGATTCTGATCTCATGGTCTGTCATTAAGAAAGTAAAGCCAACGTCAGCAGAACACAAGACTAACTGACAAAGACACACACACTTTCTCTGTACCTGTACCTATGTATGCCCATATTTCTGCTCTGTTAATTTTACATAAATCCCCATTATTGCAGTAACTCTGTATGAAGGTATTCTATAAATGTGTTTTATTGCTTTTATATTATCTGGTGCATTTTAAGTACCACTTTTGTGTGCCTGATGTGTTTGTTTATTTAATGTGGCCTACAGGAATCATCCACCAATTTCTTTATTATGTGCAGAGTTACAAGATCAATAAAAATAACTCTTACTCCAACGATTACTGTAAGAAATAACAGTATAACTCTGAACCGGTTTTACCTATCATATTTCACAAACACATACTGTGGAACTCAGCCAGCAGGGATTCTCTCCCTGAGGAGGATTTGCATTTCCTCTCCTTTTTCTTTACACAGATTTTTCTTTTTTTATTTTTGTTCCTTTTATTAAATTCAAGCATTTTTATCCTAGTCACCCCATGCTGTGTGTTTCGGTAGAAAGTTGTAAAAAGAGTAGTATTGCCCGAAGTGACAAATGTACTATTCCTGCTTAGTTATGGACTAACAATGGCCAAATGCAGCAGAGAATGTATTATGAAGGCAAATGTCTGCATATTTTGCATCATTTTTTCATCATTCGGGAGGAAAGAAGAGTGTGATGTGAGTGTGTGATGGATATATGGATTGGCTCCCTAGGGAACCTTCATGGCCTCTGACATACCATATACATAACATGAACCCTCAACATTAACTACCTTTTCACTCTGTAATCTAAACTGAGTAAATGTCTCTACTTGTAGCTTTCATTCATATACTGTAATTAATATTGGATCTACTGTAGCTCCTGTGGCAGTGGGACAACTAACTTTCCCATTACCAAAGGAAGTCATTTATGCCCTCGTTCTCCTTTTGATCCGTCAGACTTGTGATGAAAAGAATAGTAGAGCCTCAGCCTAGGGATCCATTGCCTTTGAGACTCAACAGCTTGACTCATTTCATTACTGTCATGAATTAAAGATCCCCAATCTCCTTTTTTTCCCATTCGCATGGCAATGATCCGCCCTTAGTTAATTTACAGTCGCTCACTGTGCAAGGCCTCCAGCCTCAAAGCTCCCATGACAATTTACCTGTGTCCTTTTCACTTGCTGGCGCATATCATTGTGATATACTATAATGGAATGAGCGGAGGACTGAGGAGTGAGTAGGCATGTTGTATAATGAGCTGGGGGAGGTATAGTAATCAGTTACAGTACACCCTTCACTTCCTGGCACAAGGAGACAACTTAACCAGTGAGCCAAATGATGTGTTTTTCTAGCTGGGGATATATTTAGGAAGGGTTATACTCTGGGAATGCCTTGTTGTGGCCAATTCTTTTAAATCATGTCAACACTGTACACTGTGACTTAATTAAGATCCTTCTTTATATGCAACTCATGTTCTTGTCTTTTTAATGATGGTTCTGTTTTCTGTGCTGAGAGTCACCACATACAAAAAAGTTGTTTCACAGCAGATATGTAAACATGTCTGCAGTACTGGGTTACTACACAATACATTCTCTTGAGTCTGTAATTCTGTGCAAGATATACTGTAGATTTGCAGTAAATATAACAGTTTGGCTGGAAAATGTAACATTTAAATGTATAAGCTGTCTGATGCCCTCCACCCTTGTTAGTAGTGGTGATAACTGCTCATTATAATTTTCCCTCTTTTGAAAAGCACAGCACAGGAAATGCTGCTTTGCCTGTTACAGTGCACTCCATGCAGGGCACACAAACAAACAGCATACACACACACGATGGGATTATGCAGACACGTGTTTGTCCTCATGGATGCATTGAAATAAAGCAGGGAAGACAGAGACAACTGCGAAAGGTGACAGCATTTCCTTTTCTCTCGGGGTGACCTCGTTCTCAGCGGGTTGCTACCGCGGCTTTGGACCAAGTCTCCACTGGCCATCTGGCCCTGCCGGTCTCCACTGTGAGCAAATACCAGCCGAGTGGCTCGCTGACATATTCTGATGGTGTGATTCAATATTGGTGGCAGTTGTAAGCTAGGGATTAGCCTGCTGCACATACCTCCATTTCACTCAGCTACACCACCCACCTGGCTGTGGTTTTCATTCACCTGCTCCCTATGGTAATCTCTTGGCTTTTTTTCTGTCTCAATGTACATACTATTTTGTAATTAACAGAAGCATTTGATCCTGTGCCAGTATGCCACAAAATACACACAAGCTGCTTCTGTCTATATGTGTCACCATTCAACAGCTAAGCTTCTATTCCAAGATTTAGTAAGCAATGTGGAAACTTTCCCATATTTCATTATGTATACACATGCCAGCAGATGGAAATATTACAGATTCCCTTATAGCAGATGTATTAAATATATACAATGTAGTCTCCTCTGTGAATTCAATCATTTATTTGCTGGAGCTTATAAACACACACGGAATGATTCCTTGCTGTCTGTAGGGCGAGCAGGGAATCATCCTCCTCAGATGAGGCCTCTCTGTCTCTGTCCATGATGCTCAAAATCTATTTTTAAGTTCACCGGTAGGGGGCGTCTGTTACCTAAAGATACGCTGCTGTGAAGCCAATCCTCCAGGGTTTGCTGAAAGCCAGCATAGCTGCAGACCAGAGCGACGGTGATTTGGTCCTCGGTCCAATCAGCATTGCCAGAGTGTGTCTCTGCTACTCAACAGTGCAATCACTTTATTAAAAGAAACCATTATCGCATCAAATGCATTTAGAATGAATGTATAATGCCTATGAAGGACAGGCTATGCCTCCAGGCACTTAGATTTTCAATGTGGAGAAAATACACAGAACAAAAAATATGCCTGTGTTTATATTAATTTATGTAATGTCAAGATACAAGCAGTAACTTATGATGGGAAAATAATAATGAGAAATGTTTTTTACCAGCTGATGTAACGAAAAGAAAAACTATCAAGAGAATATTTTTAGTAACAGTCCCAGGTCTCAGGTTGGTTTAAAGCTTAGACATGATACTCTGTCTGTCCAATTTACCAAGCAGAACTGATTTTTTTTCCTGACGATTCTTATCAACTCCGCCTAAGACATCAGAGCAGCCAAACTGTCCATTCCTCGGGAGGAAGCGCGGGTCCCCACCAGCAGGCCTGGCTCGTCGCCTGTCTTTTGGGGGTGTTTTCGTATGCATGTGCGTGCCTGGCCGTGTCCGATCCAAATAGATTCGCCTCACGTCACCTTCCTACCCACCCACCCACCACCACCACCACCAACCCACCACCCCCTGCACATAAAACATTTATTAGAGCGCAGCCCTGCACTGCAAAAAATGTCTGTCTGAATAAATCACAAATTTTCATTTTCACTCTTAAAGCTCATCAGTCAGGTAACACTGACCCCCCCCCCCATCCATTCTTGTTTGTGTCAGGGATTTTCTATAAATAACTGTAGGTATCGTGAAACCAGGCAGAAAACACAGCAGATAAAATAAATTAATAACATCTTGCTTTGCCTTGGCAGAGATGAAAATTCCACTTTGAGACTTAAAAGGAATATTTTTTGCAGCGTGATACAGACCCATAAAACATTCATCTCTGAATTCTCTCTCTCCCTCTTTCCGCCAAACGCACCTCGCTGCCCCGCCCTCCCTCTCCACCTCCCCGTGGTAAACGCACACTGACGCGCACCAGTGCGGGCCGACATCCGTGCGCATCCACCACCACCACCACCACCACCACCACACTTTTCTCTGTGTACTTGGGAAATATACGGCAGGGGCAAGTAATCGGACTGGATATGTGCTGCGATTTTCAAAAGATGGATCCAATTCTGGTTTTTCGCCTGTGTCGCTGATTTCTCCACTTCTGCGTTAACACTTTGAGCTCTTCTCCGGAGCTGTTTGCGCGTCCTATATTTTGGGGAGGTGTCGACCGGTGCTGTCGAGTCTTCTGATCCCAATTTTGGATGTTTATTGCTGACTTTTTATTAAAAAAATCCCTCGTCCAAATGACTGAGCTCGGGTGCAGCCGGAGACGTGGCTCCCCACTCGGGAAGACCTACGGCTAAAGTTTGAAGGGTGCCGGGGTGCTTTAGGCTGTCCGTCTCCCACCGTGCACTGGATTTGCAATTACCCATAAATTGCAATAAACAGCGGATATCCTATCTGTCTCCACACACGCTGGGATTCGTTAGACTTGGATTTTATACAGCTTCTGGATTTCACCCCTATCTAAATCATGAAGACCGTTATTATTGATGGTGAGTACACATTAGACAATAGGACATCTTTGTAAAGTTTTCACATAAAGCAGACAGGATGAATCTGCTGGGTTACTGCGCACTGATAAAATCCACATCGGGCAGTGTCACTGCTCTGTGGAGAGCAGACACAGCCAAAGATAAATCACATGTCCTAATTGGAGTTACTCTGCCGGATCCTCCTGGGTTTGGTTAAACTGGTACATGACTGACAATATGCGCAAAAATACATCTAATCTGCACAGCAACACATTATTCCGTTATTTCTGAAGCGGACTAACAAGCAGAGTCAATATCAGTTATGGATATTGCGGCTGTAAACGACCTTGACTCAATGGCTCTTAATTGAGTCGTAATTCAGAGCAGATTTTGCGCGTGTGCCCCTTCCTTTCTCCCTTTGTATGCCTGTGTGTGCCCGTGCGCGAGCGCGTGAGAGAGAGATCGTGTACTGTTTGTGGTGGTCAATATGCTCTGCATGATATCGCAACTTAACCCGGGCATCCGCTTCAGCCCGTCTGGACGCTGTGGGCTGAGCTTTTGATGAAGTCTGCAGATGGTCCGCTTGGCGGCCCAATAATACCGCTTTACTCTCCAGCTCCTTGGCTTATAATTGGTGTTTTTGTGGCACCGTCCCACTCAGGGTGCCGCCAAAGTGACAGGAAATTGGGCCTTGTAGCTTTCACCAATTGGACTTGGACTCGCTATTCTAATAAGGACAGGAATGCCCCCCCCCCCCCTCCATTCCCGCCGGAAATGGCTAAGAATTTCATTTCTTGGCAGGACTGTGCCTTAGGCTACGCGCGTGCGTGTGTGGGTGCGCGCGCGAATAGGTGGCTGGAGGAGGGGCGGGGAAGAGGAGGAGGAGGCACCTGGCATGTCAGCGCGCGTGTTCCTGCGCGCCTGATTGTACCCGCTCCTGTTTGGTGTAAATACGATTAATGCAGTGCAGAGAGAATGACACTGACATGGCGTGTGATGTTTGATAAGCAGCACCACGAGGAGATAAGTGCATGTATGTAACATCCAATTTGTTCCATCAAGAGTTAGAGGAAAACCCTCATCTCCACCCTGCCCCAACCCCTGCACACACAAACACAAAGGAACACACAGGCATACACACACGCAGTCCTTATGCAACATGCTGTACACACTCTCTCTTCCTCACGTTGTTCATTACTTGGCTAAAACTGCAGGATTATGGTAAGAAAGCTGCAGATTATTGTGGGCCTACAGA
This sequence comes from Lates japonicus, assembly GCA_033238685.1. NCBI lineage: Eukaryota > Metazoa > Chordata > Actinopteri > Centropomidae > Lates > Lates japonicus. The sequence goes on along the minus strand of BRZM01000019.1, from coordinate 8,800,049 downwards.
GCAACTTTGCATTTCACAACTAGGAAAATCAAAGAGGCACATCTACTTTTGCATTCTCTTTGATATGTCACAGGGTGATGCAAATTCGAGTGCACACCCCTTCATTGGCACAGAATGGCTCTGGGTCCCACAGACCCGACAGGCAGATTTTCATCATCCAACTGCTGGTGTGATTTAGCACCAGGCTCCTGACACACACCTATGTCTGTCTTTTTTTTTTTTCCCCTGCTGCAATTATAATTGGTATCCATCTCTCAGGCTCCTGATTTGGCGAAGAAAATATGTCCTGTCGTGTCTTGTGTTTAAAGTGTCAGAGTGAGGTGGGACTTTAATTTACACTCTTTTTTCACCCAGTCAGCATATGATCAAATGCCCCTGTGGGAAAGCTGTTGCCTGGGGTGCTATTGCTCCCTGGTCTACTGCCAAGCAAAGCCATTGAAGCCCAAATGAATGGATACAAAAGTCTCATTATAGTGGAACTGAAAGCTTTCGGGAGTTTTAAACCACTTCACAATAATGAGGGCATTTTTTCAATTAGTTAACTTTTGCTATTATTTTTGGTGGTACCTGCCAAAAAACTCTGCCCTATTTTTTAAAAAATAGGCCACAAGATGCAGCATCTGTGGTGGCTAATTGTTTAGAACATATCAAGCTACACAAGAAAAAGTTGTCAGGCAGAAAAAAAGAACAATAATAGCTGATTGGTATAGCAGCATTAGGTGGGATCAAACATCGTGCTACAACTGACAATGAGACATGGCATCTTCCGGTGATCCTGAAAGGGAATGTGAAATTGATCCATCTTTGTGTTTGTATGGGTGTATATATGAGCACAGAGGGAGGGCCCGAGGATAATGTGTGTGGGTGTAGTGTCTCTGTGAGTATATGGGGAGGTCTGAGAAGGAGAGAGCAGCAATGAGAGAGAAAAGAAAGCAATGCATGTAAAATTGAAAGTGTGAGGGTTACTTAACTTATCATGCCTGGGTCGCTTGCCTGACTTGTCACTGTGCGCCTCCAGACAGCTGCCTTTCATCACATGTCAGCATGTTATGGAAGATGGAGCAGAATGAGGAAGAGAATTATAGCCCTGCCTTTTCCTGCAAATTACAGTACCTCAGTGAGTAATGTTGTTTACATTCCCAGAACTCTAGGTTGAGGTTTCACTCTCTTAATTGGCTAAGGTCAGCAATGAGACCAATAAAAGAACAACTCTTCTCTTGAGGTATTCATGTGAAAATACGATTTGTACATCCCCGTAGTACAAAATGACTATCACATATCTGTAGTTGGGGTTGCTGTTGATCAATACAATTGACTCCATTGATTACTCTGCCAGGTGCAGAGATTTCTTTTCTTCCATTTCTAGTTTTCGGGCTGAATTCTCAAGACACTCCCAGTCTCCCGGGTCTCATTTATTCACTTTTTCCGTCTCTATCAATTGAGGACGGTGCTATGAGCAAGACCTTTCAACTATGAAGACTACTAAGGCCTATTACCTGTGCCAGAAAACCTGTGCAGCGCCAAGAACGGGAGATAATAAGTTCTGCCAATGTTGTTGCACCTCTTGGTCACCAATAGAGGTTGATAAAGGCTGGAAGATGGGTTATTGCCCTCAGGATGGAAGTTGTGGGGCCCATCAGGAGTCTACAGTTAGTGCATCATGTGGTTTGTCTGCAGCCCAGCTTTTATGCTACCCAAGAATAAATGAAAAGAGTTCAATAGAAGGTTTTGCTTGGCAATTCAGTTGTGTATCAAGCGTTACATCGCATCTGACTTGGGCTGCCACTGGATCCAGTAGACAATGAGGTAAACACAGAAGGTAGTTTAAGGCTTCAATGCAGCTCAATGTGCAGTCATTCAGCCTTGGTTCCACTTGACTTTTTCATCAATTGACACTGCATTTTTTTCATAACAACAGAATCTGCTTCTTTCTTATAAGTCAATAACATTCCCATCTGATCACACACATTGACCCTCCTCACCCAGATTCATAATGAAAGTTTCTTAGCAACAGATTGTGTAACAACTGTTTGCAATGGAGTTTTAATCCCTTCCAAATATATCCAGAGTGTAACTGTTCGGCCACTACTGGATGATCTAATAATCTGGAGCTTGTTGTTGTTGAATTAAATGAGAAGATCTTAGTTTTACATGTAATTACCAGAAGCTTTATGTAATGCATGACAGCTATCACATTTTATTACAGTCTGATGACCCAATTTATGGACTTCTGATTACAATTTCATGCTCTCTTTACTAATGTTTTATTGTAATATTGTTTCAAATGATGATTTCACATTCAATTAAATTGGGACTATATTTACATGATCACTCACAACACACAAGATACAAGAGATTGTTCAAAAAATGTGAGTCATACATAAAATGTTTAGAATTCCATACACTCGTGATCCTGTGAGCCATTTTATTCACATTTCTTATTGATTGCTCAAAGTCGTAAGGATGAAGATATTTTATGCTACAGAGGTGTGGTAATATTAATGCCTTAGTTACAGTGACAGACTGCGGCAGGCTATCTGAGAGTGGATCTGCTATGTTCACTGCATCCTGATGAGCACGCTCCTACAGGGGCTATAGTACGTAAACCGAAACGTAAGTACAACAACACTGGATCCAGTAGACAGTAGGGAATTAAACACAGAAGGTAGTTTGAGCTTCAATGCGGTCCAATGCAGTCATTCAGCCTTGGTTCCATGACTTTTCTTATCACCAATTTCGACACTGCATTTTTTCTAACAACGAGAATCAGCTGCTTTCTCTTATAGTCAATAACATTCCATCTGATACATTGACCTCCTCACCCCCCAGATTCCTGGCCAAGAAGTTTCTTCTTGGTGTGTAACAACTGTTTGGTAATGAGTTTAATCTCAAATATCCAAGTGTAACTGTTCTCGTCACTACTGGATGATCTAATAATCTCTGGGCTTTGTTGTTAATTAAAATGAGGAAGATCTAGTTTTTGTATAATTACCAGAAGCTTTATATATTACATGACAGCTTATCACATTTATTACAGTCTGTTATTGGTTATGGACTGATTACAATTTGGCGTTCTCTTACTAATGTTTTATTGCCAATATTGTTTCGATGATGATTTCATTCAATTAAATTGGGACTATATTTATGATCACTCTAACACACAAGATACAAGAGATTGTTCAAAATGTAGTCATACATAAAATGTTTAAATTCCATACACTCGTGATCCTGTGAGCCATTTTATTCACATTTCTTATTGATTTGCTCAAGTCATGGGATGATATTTTATGCTACAGGGGCAAGTAATATTAATGCCTTAGTTACAGTGACTGACTGCCAGGCTATCTGAGAGTGGATCTGCTATGTTCACTGCATCCTGATGAGCACGCTCCTACAGGGGCTTCTTTTAATTGGCCGCACCCTTCAAGTAGCACTGCATTTGTTTATACAGTACATGTGCGCGCACACACATACGCACACGCAGATTCCCACTGATACATACACAGGCATGCTGGCCTCAGATACCCTTGGAACCATCCGCTCTAGGTTATCCCAGTCTCCCAGCCCTTCCCTGCTAATCAGCAAAACAGAGGAACTAAGTGGATAAACGAGTAAAATTCTATTTGTTTATACAGAGGAAGCTAAGGGGCGAAAAAAATACAGAAAGCAGTAGAAATGGAATACACTATTCCCCCAGATTACCAGTCCTTAATCCTCTTTGTGGGTTATTATTGCACTGTCAGAATATTTGGAGGGACAACGAGCAGAAAACATGCTGTGGATGCTAACCCCCACCACTCCCTTCACTCCTCTCCTGAAATAAAAAATATTAACAATAAGTGTTGGCTCTAGTCTTGAGGAGGGTGTGGGAGAGGAAGGAGGACCAGCTGAATTGGAATTATGCAACTTCAGGGAGGTGAGGTGGCTGGAGTCATTACGGGGGGATTTATTTATGTCTTTTTACAAAAATCCCCTGACACTGTATCATAATCTTTTAAAGGTGCCTACGCCTGACAGAGCAGAGCAAACCCCCCGATGTGCCTAAGCCCAACCCTTCAAAAGAAAAAATAAAAGTGAAATTTGTACACAATATGCAGTTGCATAAGACCTGTGTTCACACCAGAGTCGTGATACATACCAACCGGGCTGAGCCAGGGAGTAACACGAAAGCCCACCCAGGGGAGTGAATATGCATCTGTTGATTCCTTTAACACGATAATAACATTCTATGGCTGCAGCTAATGCATGCACAAACAGAGCTGGCTAATTTGTCGAACACGCTGCCCATCTCACTCCGCAGCACAGTGTCGTCTTTCAATCTGAGGTTTCACAGTTGTTCTCGCTGTGTCCTTGGAACTCGCAGTGCCAACTTTCCTGTCTGTGTATCCATGAAAGTTGCATGGCCGTTCTAATTCCATTGTAGATGCAAAAGTGTGCACCGAGCTGCCTGAACGTCGGTGACGCTGATTATGCCACAATGGGGAGGCTGACTGATGGCCTAGTAAATTGTTAATTAGACAGAGCAGAAGCCGCTCTTAAATTAGACGCATGAATGGAGCCGTTGTCATCCTTATAAGTCAACCCTGCTCTCTGCTTCTCTTCTTTGCAGGCTGCAGTGCCACTCAGATAGATAAAGTGGCTGTCTGATCCAAGACATGAGCACAAGTACGATGCCATTGATCACAGTGTTAGGAGGAGAGCTAACATAACTGATCAACACCAAACACAGAGTGATAGATTGATAGATAGATAGATAGATATGAAGAGGGCATACAAGTCATATTTGTTTATTTTTGTCATTTTAAAGATTTTAAACAAGATTGATATCTATACAGTATAAAATATACTATAGTTCTGTTCTCTTAGATCTACACTAGAGAGCCTGAGGTCCATCAATACTTGGCTTCAGTAAGCATGGAAGATATTTTGATATAATTAGCCACATTTTGCTGACATATGACCTGATCTGAAGTCTGTACTCAGTCAGTATTGGCTGCTGGGCGTTCAACAGCAGGACTGTTAAATGTTGAACTGTTTTTTTTAGAGGGAGGATATCCTGAGGAAGAACCTCAGATTTTTTTTTTTCCCATCCTTGGATAGATAAATATTCCCTGGTATTTTTAGCTGTGTTGATCTCATTAGCGTTAGTGACGCAAAATGGACTCCCTACCAATCCTTCTGATCATCCTGTGAGAGTCTGCCTGTTGTTGTGATTAGTTTGTAAACTCAGCAGATGGGAGTTGGTGTTTTGATGCTGCGTCTTACTCAATCCCTGGCACCACATGGTTGAGGTGCTGAAGCCAAGGGGGTCACCTTTCTCTACTGTATGCGTTGTTGGATCCTATTCCTCTTGTAATTTATCTTCACTGAAGGCAAAGTTCTTAAGAATCACTTCAGAAGGATTCTATGTCTTGCATAAATAGCTGCTTATATGGGTGTTTTTATGTGAAGGACAAATACTGTATGCTGAATTCAGAGGCTGCATATTTTTACTTTCGAGCAAAAGGTAGTTCTACAGTCTGGGTTGAAAGGAAAAAAAATCACCTTGAGATGATGGAGTAAGGAGCCTATTTAACGACAGAGAGGGCAGCTCACTCAGAAGGAAAGGTTAGACAAACCATAAATTAGATACAGTAGATAGAATGCTGAATTTCCCTTGTATCTATCCATCTCTCTGGCATCAGAACTCTACTATTACATCCAAATAATCGGTAGATGAATGAATAAAAATCTGCCAATGGAGGTATTATTTGACAGATTTTCTCCAAATCATCTTGTTTTGCTCATTGTTCTATTATTTGTTTCTTCGTTAGTTTCTTTGTTTGATTTTCACTGTGCAGAATGATGGGAAAGTTTAGCTGTGCTCACGTTAAGTCTGAGTTTAAGACATGTCCATACGTCACCACTGGTTTGAAAGCCAATCACGGACTTACACAAGTGAGATGTGGAAACCTGAAACCTCCAATGTGCATCCACTGAGAATAGATTTTAGAGTGAAGTAGGAGACATCTTGTGTCCAACAGTTAAACTTTTTTATTTAAAAATTCAATTCACAGACTGTGGATTTTTTTGATGAGGGGGAAGGAATAGATGTCATTTAAGAATATTTAATGATATGATGATATTTAATAAGTTCTATTGCAGAAAAAAAAGTCAGGAATTCTAATTCCAAGCAGTATCTAAAACATATATGTATATATAAATATATAAGGGCATCTTTAGTCAAGTGTTATTTCCTTCTTTGTCAGGAGGCACAAGCTGAAAAAAGTGATTTTTGTCTTGTTTTTGCAAAGAATTTGTCATTTTAGGTGGATGTTTTCTGCAGTGCATCATAAATATTCACTGGGGATTAAAGCTTGTATAGATAGACAGGCAGACATACAGAATCCTGAATTTTACATTGTGCCATACTTTCATTAAAGATTGAGTTAGAACAAAGCCTTTCAGAAACTCAGTGACAAATTGAACTTTCATACAGTCACATTGCAATACATTCACAACAGTAATGTGTCTCTCTCTCTGAGCTTGGTAGGTAGTTCACAGCTGAAATATGTATGGGGAGCCCTTCAAAGGAAATAGGTCGTCACTCCCCGGCTCAGGGGAAATTGATCTGTTGTAGTGTAGTTGTAATGTGAAAGCTCATTCTGTAGGTGCTAAACATATATAATATATACCAGTTCTGGTGGCTTTATACAAGAATTCCAAAAATTTTATGTGGCAGATATGTTTTTTTTGATACACAAATCAATGTCCTCAATGGCAGGTGGGAGTAAAAGGATTTGTTGAGAGGGAAATGCATAATCCTGCAACTGCTGCAGGAGCAGAGTAAGACTTTCTAAACATACTCACAAGCATAAAAGTGGAATCAATGACTATCCCGCTTGCCTGCTACAATAAGAGTGCCCTATAACCCTCACTTTGAAATAACAACACTATTGTTTATCTGCATGTAATTGGACAGGTCTGCCCTGCCAAAGCAAAATACAGTATGAAGGAAAGGTAACTCTCTCCAAGCTAAGATGTAACATCTGTGTTCAGGGACGTCGATGTAAATCAGGTTTTGCTCTCAGTCATCTCAGGGGCCCAAAGTAGGTTATTCTTATTAAAATGCAAATCTGACAAGTGTGCTTCATTGGTACTCTCCTTCAGTCCCTGAGGATTGTGTGGCGAATACATATCCCTTCTGATTCTTTACAATCTTTCCCTCACGCTCGCTTTCTCTTACTTCTCTCACGTGGTGTTGGTCATTCTTTTTCTCGCTAATTCTATTAATGTTTCACCCACATACACACTGTCGCTCATCTCTCTGTCTTCACTCTCAGGTGTAAATGCTGATTATCTTGTGTAGATATCAGACCACGGCAAATTAAATGTGACCGCAGCTAGCCTGCCAGGACGTCCATTATAATGATATCTGTAATCTGCTGGCTCTGGGGAAGCTGTAGGGAGGGGTGGAAAGATAGAGGAATGATGATGGAGGGGGATTCAGTATGGATCCCGTGGCCAGCAGGAGAGTAGCGGACATGGATTTTCCTCTTCTGATGAGGTTCACATTGGACTACTGCACCATATGTCATCCATGGGTTTAAGTCCCACAAACCAGAAAACCATCCAAGGCTGTAATAGCATGCAAAGCTCAGGTCATGAACCTTTGTATTCAGTACATCGAGTTCAATTTTCCCTTTTTATAGGCTCTCTTCTTTGAGTACAACTTTTGTGGTCCTTATTGCTGTCTCTGCACCATAACTGGTGGTCTGACGTCTTAATCTTTGCATTTTCTCTTCCAAAGTATCAGTTTCAGTGGGGTATAATGATCTTTGTCTGTTCAGCCATATGGTGGCAAATAAGCGATCATGATAACTACCTGGTTTTTGTCTTTATTTCCATCAATGCCACTGCTAGAATCACAAAATGCATCACTTCCTGTTCCTTTGATGATTTAAACTGGGTGTTGAGAACAGCAAATACAGATGCTTTATTCTTCCAACTATGTTATATCAATTGGTGACAGAGTCTCAGAATGGAAATATATCCATCTGAAAGTATTGCGGATGATTCTATCAGCGCACTGTGCAGGATAGAAGCAACAGCATTTAGATCCTGCAGTGCAGCATTTTGACACAGCTCTCAGCGCATTAGAGCAGGCAGAGGACCTGTGTAAAAAAATAGAAAATAAAAATTCCCATGGAATCCCTTTGACATTCAGGATTGGAGAGCACAAAGGAAGAACTGATCTGATGAGCGAAAAGATTGTACTGGGGATATGTTGCACCGTCGCGGACACAACGCCTTGGCTCGGTTTCCAAAACCTCTAATCAGAAATAGTGCTTATTTCACATGCCTGTACGTGTTCCCGGCAAAGCTTATCATCACAGCAATTATTCCAGTGAGGGAGATGAGCACTGCCAACACTCCATCTCCAAGCTGTAAACAAATTATGCTGAGGGGGTCTTGACGATGTCTGTGTGAGAAACGAAATAGTCTGATAGCAATGATGGTCCCGCTGTGTCGACTTTGGGTCCTCAGCCAGCAGATACTCATGGGAACAAAACTGTGCTGCCACCGGAAGGAAGCTGGCTGTTACAGTGGTGCCTTCCAGATGAATGGTGTATCTGGGTGTATCTGTGATTTATTGGGGTTTTTTTATCTTTCCAAGCTGTATTTACCCATTTTGCATCTCTCATCAAAAGTACAGACCCCGCTCCACTTGTTTGGATAATGAGTTTTGACAACCAAAGATTTTTCTCTGTTAGTATAAATCAAAGCCTGAAATTTCCACCTGGAACTTTCAAGAAGTAATTGAAGAAGATACAATTGCCATATGCTTCTTTAAACATAATGTAATTGAACTTGATTCCATTAAGTCAGAGGAGGTTAATTTTACTGACATGATTTTGTAATTAGTCAAGCAACTGGTGGCTTGTGTTTTGATCTATTGCATGTTTAAGCTCTTTTGTCTTGTGGAAATTTCTGGTGGTTTTCAATAAATCTTTCAGTGGTTTTGCCGCGGGTAATTGACAGGTTATGTTTTCTCCCCCTCCATCGCTCCCTTGGAAGGCATTAGCATATTGAGTTTCGTGCCTGACTGTGAAGCGATTCCCACCATGCCTTTAAAAGGCATCGCATGAATAGGCGGCACATTACACCGCAGAGAAATATGAGACAGGAGAGGGAACACACTCTTCCTCCACTTTTCATCTCAACTCGTGCACACTTCAGCGGGACGAACCCGCCATGCATGTGCACACAAGCACACACACGCGGCGGCTGCTAGAATCCCCCGCTGCCTGCTGACTCACACAAGGTTTAAGAGGCGGACCTGGTTTTCAGGAGGGGTGAGTACATGTTACATTCCCATCTCCCACAGTTAACGCTGAAGAAACAGCCATGAAATGGGTATACCTTCCCCTCCAAGTTAAAGACACCTGAGCCTCCCCAGGTTTTTCCTCTTGTTTACTGTTGCCTACTCTAGCATGACGGTGAAATTAGGGCTAGAAACTCCGCAGAATCTTATCGGCTGTTCAAAATCACAGCTAGGAATTCAAATAATGGACTACTGGAAACACAAATCTTTCCCCTCAGAAGTCAGAGTCAGAAATCATAGTTTAGATCTAATGTCAGCAGCCCAGTGTACCATAAAATGCATTTCTGAGACAGCTGATAAATGACCTCTAATCTCATGCAGTGTTACATAAAGTAATATCAAAATGAAGGAAAAGGAAGAGCCTCCATGCCATCTTTTTATCAATCAAATATCTTTCTTCCAAACATCACCATGTTCAACAGAAAACCATACTGCATCAGAAACACTAATGCATATAGTCTACAGGGGTGCTTTTAAAATCAATTACACCACAGCAATCAACATATATAAATAGAATGTAGAGAGGTTAAGTAAGGCCTCTATCATCCATATGTTACAGCTGTTCTAGGAACCAGCAGAGCAGCATAGCACAAAGATTTAAAAATATAAAAGCATGAATGCAACAGTTAAAAAGCAGAAATTGTTTGTCCTTTAAATAAGTATATGAATCAGATAACTAGAAAACCAGGTAAAATTTCCAGTTCATGTAGTTGTAAGATTGAAATATCTGCTACTGACAGACTTCTTTGTCCATCACAATAGAACAGAGGTGAAAGGAATTTTGTTTTTGGTGCTCAAAGGATCCATCACTTACACCCGAAAAGCAACATGTCCTTCAGGAAAACAATGTCCCAGGTTACTCGGGTTATTAAGGATGATCCAAAGACCTCACTATCAACAATCATTACATACAGTATTTTTCCATTTTCAAGGTTGATAACGCTCACAACTAAGACGTGGTTTAAATGTTTTAGATTGTTCTGCACTTCAAACTATTCTGAAGTACACTGCAGAATTATTATGTTCATTTTTTTCTTTTTTCTTTACTTTTTGTAATCTTTGTCCTTGAAAATGTTCAGATCTTTATTTAATTTCGATTTTCTCCACAGAGGTAATCTGTGTTTTTAAGAAGTCCCGTTCCCTAAATTTTGATATGAATCCCATAATTCCTCTTCTTTATTGTCTTTCTTTAAAGAGGTATATTGTAACTATGAGCACATCCTCTAGGTTGCCAATTTCATACAGAAGCACAGTTCCATTAAGAACTGTTGGTTAAATGGGTCAAGATATATACATTCAGAAACTCTAGGAGGTCACTTGTGGTATCACAGTATTTCCCGTCAATGGATTCTATCTGCACACAACGTCGTAATAGAGACCTGTTATTTCAAAAGCTATAGCATCATGCATTAGAAACCATAAACAGCCATTAGCCTCCTCCAGTGTGAGAGCACTGCACCTCACCACCGGCCAGGCAAGGCATTACTCAGCAAATGGAGAGACTGGAGACTGGAAACTTTATTGCAGATTAGCGGATGAAAGCAGATATGGTTTACTGACATGGACTTTATGGGCCTCTCTTCCCCAAAGTAGCCTCATTTACTGAATCTGCAGGGTTTTTATTGGGAAAGCATTTATTGGGCAAACATTGTCAACTAAAGCTGAAATAACAATGATGTGTTTGTGTTGGCTGTATCATTTCAGACATCTTTTAGTCTTGAAAGACTGGAGAAAACAGGCTTATTGTAGCTTTTGTTATTTTTTCTGATTTTTCTATATCCATATTTCTTTCCACTCATCCTAAGAATATGTTTACTTTATTATGACAGGAAGATGACTGCCTTTCCATCTGCTGACAATAAAGCCTGTTGATGTTTCATCAGCTCCAGTGGAAACTTTCTTTTAACATTATGTAACAACATTGAAACAACTCCTCTATAAGGATTCCTCTGTCAGCACAGCAGCACTCTAATTATGTTCTTTTCATATCAGAGCAGTGAGTGAGTACTGCCTGATATAGTTCTGGAGTATGCAACACCTTCTTTATTACTGAATGGGTACATGCGGCCCGCCCTCTGCTATTGCTGTGTAAACTATCCTCCTGTGCACCCCCTTCTCAATGAGATAGAGTTGGAGTTGTGCATATTGGGACTGTATTACAGTATCGAATCCTCATCCACTTAACAGGAGAATCAGCTCCGTTTACGACTAATTAAAGCCATTACAGGGCGCACACGCTAATGCATTTTTGCACAGATAAGAGAAACACGGGCGGCAGAGGCAGCCGGGCTCATTTTACCGGCAGGTCAAGATGAGAGTAATTAACTGGGTATTAAAGTCGCAGCGTGACGTGTTCGCCAGCTCTTACACAAGACAAGATGGAGACTTGGGTGCAAAGTGCTGATATGGGTGTCATCAAAACTCTGGCAGATTGCCTCTCCCACTTTACACTTTTTAGTTCAAAAGCCCTCCAAAAAAAAAAAAAAAAAAATCCATGTCAGTAGTGAAACAAAGAAAGGCATAAAATGTTGTGCTAATGAGAGTATTAGATGAGAGGAACTCAGCATTTTTTTAAACAGTGTGAACCAACTTCTAAGAACCTTTATTTATAGACCAGTGATGATAAGAACATGTTTAGATATAAATGCAAAACTTGCAGCAGGTAAGGTAGAAAAACAGTAGAATTTGAGGAGGTGATAAAAAGCAGTTTCCAAAGAGAATTACAAATGCAGCTAGACACTTGTGCTACACTATTTGCCTCTGCCTTACTTTGGAGCAATTCTAAAGAGTTAACTCTTGGGAAAAATTATAGGTTACATCATCAGAATTTACATAAAACTGTCGGGCGATTAACTTATTTTGCACCAGAATGTACCAGGTTGTTTCTACTTAATAACATTTTCATTGTTTGCAGTTCTAATGGAGGATTATGCAGGTTAAATGCATGAAGGACTGGCATAATGGCTACGACTGCACACATGTAGTCTTAATACTGTGCAGCCGTTATTCCAGAAACAGCAGTTGACAATAGCCTGCAGCCTATGAGCAGAGAGTGTTGTACTTCCCCCACTTGATTTGCACACATTCCCATCATATAAACTTTCGTGAAGGTTAATCTATACCTTTGAAAATCCAGCCAGACAGGTGCAGTCTGTGTCTCTCTGCAGGGAAGGATGTAGGAATAAGCAGAAATTACACAGATAAATATTCAGTGTCCAGATATAGATTAAAAAAGACAAAACAAAGCCTGGTTTCTGCCACAAGGAGCAAGATGAAAGCAGAGGGCTTTAAGAGTTCCTCCACCTAAGGTAAGCTGTTGCTAAGCTGAGTCTGCAGTTATCTCTTATCCACTGTGCTGAATACAGGAAGAGGGGAAAGGGAAGGGAAAATAAAGGCTAGGCATTCTGTTGCCAGATTGACTCCATCTTCAAAGAGATATTAACATAGCGCCAGTTTCCCTTTTATCTTCCTTTAATTTCAAGGATGCCAGCCCAAATTAAGATGCAATGTGACTGAAATGAACCTAAAATATCAGAGACACAAAGGAAGGAGCGAAGGAAGGAAGACATACAGGTTGGAAACACTGATCTGCATGAAAGACAACATCTCTCTCATTAATTGCACCATCTCAGGTCATATTTTCCCCTTAATCCATCCTGGTGCTGTCTACATTTTACTGCTTTAAACCAAACCATGTGAACCCATAATGTAAATATCAAATACTAGACTTTTGTAAGTTCTGACTGATTACAGAGAAAATAAATAGATTTTTAAATCCTAGAAGCTAGTTGCAGGTTCAATAATTCAGTCATGGCACTGTCAGGTTCATTAACATTCAGCTAGAATAAGATTAGATATGCATGAAATTTGAGCCATGCTAAATGGGACACTTAGAGCTGTATTGTTATTTTCTTGCTTGTTTAGAGAAATTACTATTTGAATGGTTGGTGATAGCGACAGGAAATAAACCTAATAACACTCTAATAACTCTGAATTTCAATATTTACCAGTGTGAGCTGGTTTGTGAATTTGCTGGATTCCCAGGTGACAGTGCTATTTCACTGGTACGCAAAATGGGCTCCACAAACACTCCAAGCAACTGCTTTAATGACTGTTTTCCATGTCGGCAACAAAAACTCCAGTCTTGCAGCTGTTCCCCACTCAGTTAAAAAAAAAAAGAGCCACTGATGAGCCTGCCAAATGTGGTGTGGAAATTAAAGAGAGTCAAGCTAAGTGTGACTTGTTCTGAATACCAAACAGAGGTTTTAGGTAAAGTCCATATAAGTCAGTGCGGGCTTCCTATAGGCTATTCAGATCAGCTGGGAAATGGAAATACTGTATTCTGGATTGAATGCCACCACACAACAAAACATAAATTCAGTAGTGTGACTGCAAGACAAAACCTTTTCTCTCTGTCACCACAGCTCCATATATATTTCATTGGCCTTGCGTTTCTTTGAAAGTTTCTTTGCCTGCTGTGTTTGTATCTCAAAACTTGTAGTAAATTTTAACCATGTCCCCTCGGCAGGCGTATACATCTGTCTTCCTTCTCTGCAGAGCCAGCCAGCAGCATAATGTTAGAGATCGAGTGTCACAACAGCTTTCTTAGCTTCTCAAAAGAAGATTTCAGCTGCTCTTTCCCCATGCGACATCACTGTCACTGGCATAGCGTGTTTAAGATAAAACAGGGAATAAAGGATCTTGGAAGATGATGTAGCAGGGCTGGTGATGGCACAGAAGATCAGACTGCAGTAGAGAACTCTGGGAACTGAGAGAGACAGAGAAGGAGAGGGGGAGCATGCATACTAATGCTGTCCTCTGAATTTTTGTCTTTTACTACTTTGCATAGGGGTCTTTACTTCAACTTTAGAATTCGCTATCTTCATGTAATGATGCCTCCTACACACTATATTCCTGTTTCCATATAACGTCCCTACTGGTGCACTCATGAATCACAAAACTGAAGCTGTTTCCATTCTGTGCCGTCAATCTGTCATCCTGATTCCTATCCAACTGCTTTCACCTTGATGTCAACCTGACAGAGGTGTCTGCACTGCATAGAAGTAATTTACCTAAGGTATAATGTGGGTAATAACTGACACAGCATATTGACTTGGCTAATTGACTTAGAAATGATAGTAGAACGAAGATAAATGGTGGGGTGTCTGTAGTGTATTTGTGTCATTAGCTGCATACTGTACCACAGTGAACACCTGAGGAGGTGCCCAGATGGGTTATCTGTCTGAGAAAAGGCGATGAAAACAGATGAAAGTGACTGATGCTGGCATTCTCAGCATAGAGGAGAGGCATAGATATAGGGGGTGATTTTCAAAGGCTCGTACAGTCATGCATAGTCTTGGTCATAAGTTGAGATACACTGCAAAGGAAAATTTAGATTTCATGCAGTGTTGTCGATCAATCCTGTCTTAAATAATTAGATGATACTCATCATTTATTCCTGAGTTTTAGGAAAAATAAATAAGATAGGGCAAAACACATCAGCAGTAAGACAGTTACGCACGCAAGCTGATGACTTGTTTACAGCCTGTCTGATCAGCTGGCCTCTCTTTTTCAATTTAACCTATTTCCAAGGTGCACGGAGAAAGGTAAAAAAACAAACAAAAAAAAAAAACTCAAGGGTCAAAATTCCAGCAGCGAAACAAGTCTTTTGTTTTGACCTCAGCAGTCAAAAACCCAAAGACATTCAATAATGTCAAGACAAGGAAAAGCTGAAAATTCTCACAACTGAGAAGCTGGAACCATCAAATATCTGTCATATTTGCTTAATAAATAACTTAAATAATAACTTGGCTATCAAAATCAACATGGATTAATTTTGGTTGCTCGACCTATTGATTAATGGATCAATAGTTGTAGGTCTATAACAAACTAACAAATTTCCCTTAGAAGGAATACTCCAGTGATTAAGTGTCACACTTTGTCACACAAATGAAAAGGAGAGAAAGAATGGTCAAAACAAAGATAACATCACTATATAGTCATCAGAGTTATTTTTGGAGTGCCCCCTTCAGACATTTTTTTTCACTGTTTTCACAGGATGAAACTAGCCTTGATTAAAATTAGTGGAGCACACCTTTCAGCCTAGAAGGCTTTACTTTTGTTTGACACACAGTTGGACTGACAAGAAGAAGTAGTCACACTGAGTAAACACCAGCGTTCTTCTTGTATCCAGCAGTCCCTACATTTAGTAACTTTTTGTTCATCTTAAAATCCTTTGGTTTTTTAAGCTGGAGAGACTGTGGCACACAACATTAAGGTGTACTTAGAGTAAATGTGCAGTGTGAAAAGATTTGACTTGACTTGTGTAAAGTACCAAATGGCAGTGGTTCGATGTTGGACAGAAAATGTCAAAATACAGCTCTGAAAAGGAAAGTGGGTCAGAAGTCGGCATGGGACCTCTGTCTGAGTACATTCACACCACCAACAAAATGCCTGAAAACAAGTTCCAGGATTCCCCTGTAATATAAAGGCAGTGAGCTTCTAAGTAGCTCACAGACACATGTTCATATTTCGGGTGACATCCGTAGTCAACAGGTGCCAGAACACAACAGCTGCTGCTGCTGTTACTTGCCTGCTCTGAAGTTGCCCTGGGGAGCCTGGTGCCAGAGCTGGTTTGGGTTCATCACGCATCTCGTTTTGCATTTCTGCAAAGTTTGTTATGGCAGAAATGAGACGTGACAGTGAAAAGGCTGAGGGGAAGAGGAAGTTACCTTGGGAGGGGGGCGAACTAGTCTTTTAATCTCTTCCTTTTTATTCAGGAATGTACATGGCATTTCTTTCCTGAAGGCATGGGCAAATCTTGCTAAGAGAGAGAGAGAAAAAAAAACTTCAGAAAAATCAGCTTGACTTGTGTGAAAATGATGAAAAAAATGAAGTCAAAAAGAGGGTAAGCTCATTTTTGCATTCAGAAAGTGCTTCAATCAACACAGCAGTGAAAAACCCAAAAGTTCTTGAGGGTATAATGACCTCTTGACCTCTCTCTAGATAAGAGATGGAGAAGGTCTCCGGTTGGCTCCTTTGGTGCCTATTTAAGGAGTAGCCAGTCTGCGCTCCCTATTTTATCTGAGCCACAGAGTGGCTATTGGAGTCCACATGATTGATGTGGTCTCATCTCTCAGGCTGTCACGCTCTTCTGATGAGCAGATACTTTATTGACTCCATTTTGGAGAGTGTGTCTAGTCTCACTGCTCACAAGAAAGTATAAGCTCTTTTAGGGAATAGACTCCAAATGGTGACCTCAGCCCTGATCTTCAAAGTGTCGATTTAAGTGTAAGGTCCCATCAGATAAGTTCTCCTGGTAGGATATTAGTCTTGAAGAGAGGGCAGAAATCAGCAGACTGTTAGTGCTCAGTGCCAGATCCTATTGACAGAACAGGAAATACTGGAGTTTGAATAATGGCATTAAGCTAAGGTGACAACAGTCCATTGATGTTTGCTTTTGATCTTAAGTCTTTTTTCACTCTGACTATTGGCTCCTTTCAGCTGCCAATAACGTGTAGCTGGTCAGGTTGCAGTGAACATCAATCCTGCAAGCTTCTCAGAGAAATAAATCCCTTTGCGTATGCACACATATGGAAATGCCAAACAAGAAACTATTTCAGACACAAACAGGCCTGATAGTACACTACATTTAAAAGTACAAGCGGATTTCCTGCTGTTGTTTGCTTATCCCTGCTTTGTGCTATGATATGCAGTTTAGGAAAAAAATATATTAAAAAACTGTAATCCACAAAGTCTCTCTTTCCTTCCAATAAGGTGATGGCTTTGCATTTTCACTCCTAAGCTCTGTTAGCTGTATCAGAGGGCAGCCTTCACAGAGGAGACTGTACAACCCCATGTAATGGGCTACTTCAGTTATAAAGGGCAGGTGCTTATCTTGTCCATATAGGATTCTTTGGTCATACTGATCTGGTGTAGAGACATTAGGTCATGACCTTCATGTCCAGGTCTGTGTTGACCGACCATCTCTGGCATGGGAACAAGCTCTCAAGTGAAAAATCGGGAGGAAATACTGTGAAAAAAATCCATTGAATGAGATGCTTTCTTTTGTAAGCAACATGCCTTTCTTCCCGTTACCCTTTCCCCTTTTGTATCTTGCTCTGTGTAAGGGAGTCGTGGTTAAGGCAACCAATTTGTTCCACCAAAGGAAGCTGAAATGCTTAGATAATAGGTCTAAATATCAGGGGGTTGTCAGTGTTGTTTTTCTATGCCCTGGTAAATCATAATGAGTAGGCAAGACAAGAGACAAGTCTAAAAGTTAAAAGAGAGGTATGAATCAGTTTTCAGAATTATTAGGATATTCTAAAACATGGTCCACCCATCACACTGGGTATGATATCAAAGCTGTCTGTTTTCGCTGTTACCATGGTCGTCTGTCAAAGTCCTTTTTAGTTTACTCATTAAACTATGTTTGTCACTCTGGTATTTAACCTGACACAACTTTGAATGGTAGAATTTTAATTGTGAAATCATACAGCCAAAATAAGCAGCTTGTTTTGACACAGACTCTTGTTGCGTGTAGGCGTTTCCTGCCCCAACCAAGAATTGGCCCTCAACAAGCAAGAGTGTTTGTCTGGGAGCCAGAATTGTAGACAGTCAGGGTTTCCAGTGTTATGAATCCCAGACTGCGAAGCCTGGTAGAGTGAAGAAGAAGAAATAAAAACACCATAGAATAAGAGAGTAATAACATTGCACCATTCAGGCTCAAATACTGTGTTCATATAGAATAATATATAATAGAAAAATGAAATTCTGAAACAATTGACAGATGATGTGCACTGGATTAGTACTGAAATGATGAAGTAAACGAAAATGACAAAAAATGAATTACATTACTCATTTATCAAGGAGAAACATCCTCTGGTTCCACCTTCTTAAATGTGAGGATTTGTTCCTTTTCTCATTTTTACAGGAATTTTTCACTATTGGTGACATTTTGGACTACATGATTTATAGATAAAAAAATTAATTAATAAAAAACAATTTGGCAGATTAATCAATAATGATGGTATTCATTACTTGTTTCTCTACACTGGTCCATAGCCAGCACACATTCCTGCCAGTGTGTATTCTCCATTACATATTATCCCTTTTTGTTTCATGGTCTAAAGCAAAATGGGTCAATTTTGGTTCTTAAACCAGAAATATTTGAAATATTTCAGTACATCCTTGACATACAGTTCTTTCACATCACATTTGAAAACAAATAAGATCCATTCCACCTGATAGCTTGGCTTACTGTTTCAAGTGACTGTTTTGTTTACAGATAGACTATTGATCAGGGTTTTGTCCTCTCGTTTGCTAATATAATCACCCAATAGGAGGATAAATCCTTTCTTGACAAGATGCTGATTACAGGAATTTACCTTAGTTAGGACTATTGACACTGTTCCCTGATATTAAAAAAAAACACCATTGATAACCATGTTAAGCTGATAACAGCTAAGCTGCTGCAGTCACTTTGCTGTGATTTGTCTTTTTATACCATCGACTGCTGGGATTTGAACTGTCAAACTGCAAAGCTTAGCTCAAAACAAAGAAATGCAAGAGACAAAAACAGTTTAGAACATCTCTCTGGTGTACAGCATGGACACAAGGGCAACATTTCTCATGAATATGCCTTTTCACACACAAAAACAATCACACACAGACAGATGTTGCCCAAGCAGCTGGAAAAGTAAGGAAATGAACTGCATGAAGCCCAAGAGCACTCCAGACATTTCTCTGCAGTGTTTGCTAGCCAGAGGTGATCACAGTTTATGTTGATACAAGAAGTCCTGAATGACTATATAGGTTGCTTGTCCCTAACAACACCCCTACAACAGCAGGCATACTGGATCTGCATTGTCATGGTTACAGTAAGAAGCATGTGGTTAAATTTATGGAATGGTCACAGTCTAGGCGCAAAAGCTGCTTTCTTGGGTTTTTGTGGTTTGGCTCAAATTAGTATTTACTTAAGGTTAGACACACATGGTTAAGTTTTGGAAAAACATAATTCACTTGGGAAACGAACAGCAGTCCTCCACATCAAAGTCCTTTGTTTTGTGGACCCATCCATCCATCAAATCCTTTGTCCTCCAAAAACATAACTATGGGTCATAATCAGCTGCTTACACAGATGATCAATGTCATTTTTTACATTTTTACATAGTGTTGGGCTGTTTTTCATGAACTTTAGGATGTATGGCAGTTGAGTCATAGTTATATTAAAGTGTCTCCATCCAATTTAATTTTCATTAAATAACTTTATGTCATTTCCTCAGTTCAAGTATGTTGAATGGTTTTGTGTGTTTTCTTCATTTGGCTTGCCTGGTGCTGGCATTTCAGCGTTGAATCATTGCACATTATTAAATCAAATCTGCTGCTGGCAATACAAAATGGAGAATTTCCAGAGCTGAGCAGAAAAAGGTCTAGTTAATGGATCGCATTCTTTTTTATCTTTCAAATAATGAATCTTTCTATTAATGTAGTGCTGACTTTGATGTTGATCCACAGGCATATAAACCATTAGTCATGAAGCTATCTACTTTTATTTTGTCTTTTTTGTAGGACTGTAGGACATCCTTTTTTCATGGCCTTTGATACCAGACTTGTAAACCAGATATAGAAAATATTCATACAGTAGATCTATGCATCTGTCTATCTCCTGTCTGCGGTAAAAATGCAGGGAGGATAATCAAACTGTGGCCCTATTTATGAAGTACCACAGGGAACAATGTATATTCTTGTGCCAAATGCAGTCATTATCAAAATAGGACACATGCTGTTTTACCAGGTAAAAACTGTGAAAATGCTAATATTAACACTCATGGTGTTAAAAAAGTATCCTTAACCATTGAAAGCAAGCCCACACAAATGACAATCCTCAGTGTTCCCAAAGCACCTCTCCCTTGTTTAAGAACATTTCTTGAGATGCTAGAAAATAGACTGGAAAAGACAGATTTCTTCACTAAAATCAAGAAAATGAGACTTGGTTGAAGAAAAATATTGAAACAGTGTATACTGGAAACAGGTCAGGTCAAATATTTAATACCACCATTTTGGCAGTGTCTTGTGTTAAGAAAATTAGATTTAAGGATGTAATCACAGACATAATACCTTGTTAAGATGGCGAGTGCTCTGTACTGTGTTTCTCTGCTGCCATCAGGGACAGGGATGAACACTAGGGGGCAAGCTTAAGCCTCTCATATGTCCATGGCATATTAAGGCAATTAGATCTCCTCTCTCTTCTTCCATCCTTTAACACTTCAGACTGTGTGTATGTGTTTGCTTCACAGTGGTATACGACTATGACAGACTGAACTCACACGTTGTACGTATTTGTTTGGGTGTGGGCTTGCATGTGGCAAGCCACCCACATTAATCTTAATCCAAAAATAATGTTCATGGGGCTACTTAGCATTCTGATTGAGGCGAGTTGTGTAGATGTCTGGCTTGGATTAAAAATGAATTGCATCCCCAAATCTTTCCCTCTCTTCCTGTCCCCCCTCTCTTTCTATCTCTTTCCCTGTGCCCCCTACATACCCTGTCAACTCTCTGTTGTTGCAGGCTGTCTCTTTAGATATACTGGCCTTTCTCTCTTTATTTTACCCTGCTTTTTTACTCTTTGTTGAGGCTCCCACATTGTATGGTGGCTACATTCTCTTTTTTTCTGTCTTTCCTTCGTCTCTTGCCCCAATCCATCGTCTCCCTTTCTCCTGTTCCCTCACTATTGAGTCTCTCTCATTGCGCGGTGGCTTCTTTGCAGTGTCGGCCTCAATTTGCATCACTCCTGCGAGTGCGGTGTCAGCTCAGGCCTCCTGATCAAATCCTAGCAGCTGATGACTGCTTTCATCCCACATTTAGCTGCCTTGTGTCTGTGTAGCTGCCTCCCTGTTTCCCACAATTCTTTGCTGGTGCGGGAGTGGTGCCCGCCTGTGTCTGCTGGTCTGTCTGCTGTGTTGGTCTGTCTGTTGTTTGTTGCTGGGGATCGGGGAACAGATGGTGCGCTACGTTTCCCCCTGCAGAGGGTGAGTGCTACAAAGTGCAGCATCATGCAAGATGGGTTTTACTGCAGAAACAACTACCACAGTAGATCTCTTCTATTGTGTGAGTCTTATCAGCACAAATAAACACTACTATATCATGTTCTATGCACAGATAAAATCTTATGTCATCTCTTTACTCCCTGCATACTATAGCATTCCCTCATGTTCCTTTAAAGGTTTATCCTTGTTTGCCTTTTTTAAAATATTTAATCAGGGATTCTCATAATGCCGCACTAAAAGTTTTCACACTAAATTAAAGCTGTAAGATTGAAAGGATTGCCCTTGACTGTTTTCAGTGGATAACAATGGATGGTGAAATATTAAGAGCTTTGTTAAGGGACCTCTTTGTACTTTAGTTGTCTGAGATCCACAGTCGTTTGACAGTTCCCAAGTTGTGTAGAGATTATGGGCTTCAGCAAAATTCCCTGGGTATTGCTGTTGTAGCCAGAAATATATTTGTAGGAAACTAGCATCAGTGCAAGCATGTAGGCAGTACGCCCCCCCGTACGGATGAGTGGGCTTAGTATGGATGATAATTCTCAAGAGGCCCCTCTTTCTAAAATATTAACAAGGTGGTTGAATTCATTTCACTTAAAACATTTTAATTGAATTTATTGCCAATGAGTGTCACCACCAATACTGCCAAAGCACATGAATGGCAGAGATTGGCGGATTGGAGCCATTGCAGCTACCATTCGTGTAGCGCTGAATTGTGCGACTCACAGCAGAAGTGCATTTTTAACTGCTAATGAATCAGTTGTGTTTGGAGCAATGCCAGGCACTCCGAAGCCCAGATTAAAACTCTGCTCTTGCTGATCATAACAAAAGCCATGGGATTAGTCGCTGGAGATAGAGTCAAGGTCCTTGCCCACACAGCTAATTGAGCTCTTATCTTGGCCCAGCCAGTAATGCCATTAATCATAAATGGCATGTCATGTTCATGAGGAAGTGTAGAAGCTTCATAAGCTCCTGATGAGCTCTGAAAGTGCACAGTGCTTTGTTTTCAAAAGCCCATGATGCAGAGCTTTGTGGATACAGTATCAAGATTAGTCTATTAGAGTGTTCTGTTAGTTAACTTGAACTCATACGAAAAGGTAATACAAACACTGTGATTTATTGCTTTTCTTTATGACCAAATCTGTGTTTAACTGAGGCACAAGCCTCTTGTCTTGCCTTCTGCTGGCTAGTGAGACTAATGATAATCTGTGGGAGCGTTATTTGTTGCTCAGAGCAGACACAGACCCTCTATTTTCTTGTTTACTCTACTTTACCGGAGGCGGTTTACCATAGATATAGCCAACAAAAGTGGAGGAGCAAACATAATCTATTGTTAACCACTGCAGTTGTTGCACAGCTGCTATTTCTAGATGCCCCGTGGAAGCATACTGGTGTACCTATGAAGCTACATGTAGCTACAGTAACTCTCCCTGCTTTCTGTATTATCTGCCTCTAAGCTATTTTCCTCTGTGAAAAATGTGTGTATAACTGAGCACTGTTGTCTTATGACCTTTGATTGAGCTGATTTTCCCCAGGAGAGAGCAAAATAATCGTCTTTTGTGCTCCAGTTTCAAATCATGCATAACTTTAATTGCCAGCCCATGATGAGGTCTATGAGAAAGCTCTAAAACGTGAGTGCTCACATCATTGTGCACTAGTAAATTAGCATGACAGTGGCGGGTGGCTGTGTTGGGAGTAAGGGGGAGGAGGTGGTGGAGACGGGGTTACGAGCTCAGCAGAATGATTGAAATCCCTGCTGTCAGGTGATGGCTGCTCAGGTGATGTGACACAACGCTAGCGCCTCTCTAAGCAGAATGCAGGCATAGAAGGAGGACTTTAGATGTTTTCATATGAGAGGGGATCAAGAGGGATTTGGCTGTGTGCTGTCTGTTTCTTTCTTGTTTCTCATCGGGGTGGCGTGTCACATGCAGCCTGCAAACATATATGCATAATGTGACGAGGCACATGTACAAACCATCAGCTAATATAAATGTATCACATGGACAGAAGAGTATACATCCTGCCATACATGTTAACACAAATAATCAATCCAAGGATGTTTCATAGAAATTAGGATTCATTTGAAAGACATGTTGTCTTTTTATAACCAGTGCCTTAGATGTGTCCATGCCAAGTGACAAATATGTTAGCGGTATTAGCATTGACTGGAATATGCAGACAGTTGAGATAACAGTGACCAAAAGGCTTTAACAAAATGTGAAGCTGAGTAGAAAGGTTTTCTCTGAAAATTGGCCCATTCAGTTCAGGATCAAAGATCTTCTATGGAACCATTTAATTATATCATTTTCCACTGGTTGAAAATTACACATGGTGTTAGGCACACATTTAAATGCAAGAGTCCAAAAACTGTTTCAGTGCTTAATTAGTGTGGCAATTAGAGATTGGTGGATTTTTTTTCCTTACACACAAAAGAAAATATTACAAAGAAAACATTACAAATCAGAACACCAATGTTAATTTTGACTCTTGATTTTCATTTAGTTTTAGTTAAGTGTTCTGACAGAAATGCATATTAGTTTTAGTCATTTGTCTGCAGTAATGCACAGTCTGACTCACCTCAATCTATCTAGATAGTATTTCCAAACTGTTTGAACAGAACTGCTCTCTAATCTAATTTAGCACAGCTGTTGCTAACCCAGCATTACGGAAACTACATGTGCTATTCACTGCAAGAACAACAAATCAGAGGCTCACTTGTTCACTAAAATACTGTTCATTGTGTGGGTTCAGTTTGAGATGAGACATTACTGACAGAGACACTTTGGAAGGTGATTCTTATTAAGAGCAGTCCAACTGGTCTGGGGCCTAAATCATCTTCTGAATAAGAGATATTTTGAGCAGGGGAGGAGACTGTTTTGCTTATCAGGAGCTAGAGTGTATGGTTCTGCAGATGTATGCAGCTTACTGAAAAAGAGTTTGTTAGTTAGTTAGGTTTTTTTTTTTTTGTAAAATATAATACATTTTGTCAAAGGTCCTGTTTACTTTTCTTTTTTGTTTTTGTCTTGTTTTCATGAAAAATAGATTGTCAAATTGTCAATTTGGCATTCAAAACACTTGAGTGTTACAACTTGACAACACTAATATCACCAGTCTACAGGTTAGTTCCTGAACTCACACATATATTGTAATTGGCTGCATTGTGCAGAGCATTAAGTCTTCATCAGCAAGGCATGGATGGTCCAAGAATACCATTAAAAGCACTGTAATACGTTTGTATTATTCAGACATATTGGGCCCATTAGCGCAAGCACTAGAAATGGCATTCATATTACAATCCACCAAGAGCTTACAAGCTGGAGCTCCAGGGAGAAAGGAACAGCTGAAGGATGCAGTTTAAAAATACCAGATTGTTTTTCTCCAGGGCTGGAATGACTCATTACCCAGGCAGCAAAGCAGGAAGTCTTGTCAGTTGGGTCGTCCCACAGTACAGTGACACGCAAATTGCGCCAGCGCATCACTTACAGTGCTACAGTCCTTTTGGGACTGTGACATCAACAGCAATACACACCTACAGTTGTACACATCTTGGCATAAACACACACACACACACCTGTGTTGGAATTCAGGGAAATGGTGTGTGCAGATTGCAGGAGATTTTTGTTTTCTGTGAGTTAGGGGAAATTCTCAGCTGGCTGCCATATGCTGACGTATTTATCCCTTCCTCTCATCTTGTGGCTCACTTGTTCAGAAGCAAGGGGTGTTGGGAGATAGCCTGACCAACCCATCACTCAGATACCGCCGAGCCACCGTGACAACTTGCCACTATTGGATCTTTACTCCGGTCTTATCTGATGGCCGCTTCACCGTGAGGTGTTGTGAAACCGGTGCTCATACGTCACCAGCTCTCCTCCTATCTCTCAGGATGCAGCCTGAGATGATGTTGAGGGGGTTAGAGGGCATATTGGGGGCAGACTGGCATGGCACTCAGCCTTGGATCATCCCTCACCTGGGAGATAAAGAGCAGGAATGATGACTTCCCAGCATGAACTGAGCTTTGGGCCAGCATTCGACCTTTCCAGTAAAAAAGGTGACTGATCCGTGGAGGCCTCTGATGTAAAGAACTGCCCTTATCAGGCCAACAGGGAGGAAGAGGAGCAGATAGCAGACAGACTGGTGTGAAGAAATTTAACTGATTCTGGGCTTGGCTGGGTGTGGATGTTACTAATGTCTCTCTGTATTCATCCTCTCCTTTTCTGTTTTCTATCCTTTCCTCCCTCTATTCTTCTTATCGGAGCTCCTCTGCAGAAAAATCCATTTTCCTGCAGTAGCCTGCTTTGTCTGCGCAGGGTGCAGCGGTAGTAAGGCGGGTGGTAAATAATGCACAAGTCATTCTCCTTTCATTCTTCCAAAGGAGGGAGCGCTCCCTATAAGACCCTCTCTGAAGTGGGCTTATTAAACCAACCAGGCCGCAGCCGTTTCTTTCCCCTTTTTTGGGGGCGTGACAAGAGGAGAAAGTGAGAATGTTCCTAAAAAATATCTGCTGCAAGGGTCCATTATTCCATTCCCTCAACCCTCGCCCATCGGAACTAAAAGAAGATTCCAAATGGAAGATGCACAGAACTCCGAAAGTCACTAAGTGTGCCTTTGCTGTGGTGCACTGCAGAGATCCTGCAGTCAGGTTGTGCCTGATCCCCTGCTGAAAGATAAGATGGCTGACTTGCTTGTGGATTCTCAAACAGTGCTCTGCCTCGTAAGTTTTGGTTTATGACATTTACAACAGCAAATATGAAAAAGAGGAGCAGATGGCCTTTGTCTTCTGGACAGATTCAAAGCAATGGTTGATGAAAATTCAAGTTTGGAAAGCTTGCTCACCTTTCCTGACAAATAGCGTTCTAACCTTGATATGACAGTACTGAGGCTCACTCTGGCATGTCCCTTTTTGGCTTTTTATCTCTCCTCTGAGTGTGATCATAGATTTTCTTTTACAGTATATTATTTTTGATCTGGTCCAGTTTTTCCATTTACTCTACAAATAACAATAAGTGGTTTTGTTATTCAGCTCCTATTTTCACCCAATTCTGTAACTATACTCCACTAGTACTTCATTTTCAGTCCTGTTGCTGCAAAGTTGTCATTTCTTTTTAAAGCATAGTGGAATATACAGTAGAGACCTACTATTGTGCTTAAAGGTCTCTATCCTTTGCTGTGCTTTAAAATATACAGTAAATACTGTTTGAGTCAACAAAGGCTGGCCAAATTCAGTTTCAAGGCAGCAGTTTTCACATGCTTTGGGTTTAAGTGGAAGGTCTCGGATAGAGAATGAATCAGATGTATGCGGAGGCAGGGGAAGATATGAGATCCTATAGCTCACTAATGTCAAAAAATCCACCTACACATGCTCACAGAGTATTGCAGCCTCCACAAATATTTACAGAATTTTCAATAGTTTTCATTGCGCAACAAATCCTAACGTATCCCTCTGACAGCACTATTTTGGAAAGGAGAGGCCCGTAAAAAAAAAAAAAAATCCAATGTGATGAGAGCAAAACACTGCTGAGAACACTGCTCTTGTTACAGGGCAGAACAGCAGAAGTAGGCCTCGTGTTATTGGCCCTAATACATTTGCTTGCAGGAACTGACTCAAAAGATGAAAGGAAGGGAGAGGTTTGTCTTTTTCAGGTCAACATGCCTCCAGGGCTGCCTACACATCCAAAATAGATGGATCTACAAGAAAGCTGGCCAGAATTAGTTAACGCTTGCACAATGATCTACCTAATTAATTAATTAATTTTATTCTTTTCATTTTCTGCTAGTCTCAGGATGTCCCTCTTCCTCTGGCGATTTCTTACAAATGCTTTTGGGCACACTGTGTCTCTGTGTTCCTCCCAAATGTGTGTCTGATGAGTCATACAAAGGGACCAAAAAGGAATTACACAGTCATTGTTTGAGATAATAGATAACTTATGGCTACCTTATGAGGTGGCACTTCAGAGCATATGTGCTGCACGAGATGCAGTAATTGAATGTGCTGTAAATAGGAGTTGAAAGATTAAACATGCTGACATTCCAATGTGATGAGATAGACCATGTAAATGCCACCCGCACAAAAAGACAGTCAGTCACTACAAGCTGCAAACTGGATGCCACCTGCCCACCTTATACCAGTTATCTACTCCATTCATCCTCTTCCACACGAGATCCCTCTGACTTCCCTATTCTTAGACAGCAATCCAGTCGGTCTCCTTCAGTCACACATCATTAAAATGTCCCGTTCTTTTAGGGCCACATTTCCCACGTGATTCCCTTTTCATCTCCTCCAAATGAATACTCTCCCATATGTCACGGCACAGCTGAGATGCTTTGTGACATCAGCATCAGAGATAACAGCTTGCTGAGCACTGTGCTGCATGGCATGTCATCTCATGGTGAGCTATGTCATTCTGTCTGTCTGAATTTTTGGTGTGAAAAGTAACTCTCAAACACTAACTGACTTTAGAAGAGTAGTGGAAGAGTCTGTACTTTTTTCAATTATTTGAACTTTGCTCTCACAGAAATAGAAAGGGTTTAAATTCCAGGGAAATATTAGAGCCTACCAAAAACTACAAACCTCTCTTTTTATTTGCTGAATAAAGTGCAAACTATATTTGGTTTTCTTGTTACGTAAACCTGCACTAACTGATATTAAATGCATTTTTAGGACAGCTAACATCCTATAGTCTTATCAGTGAGGGATTTTATTTTATTTTATTTACTCTAATAAATTTGAAAATGTCAGGAAAACGTGCATGGCTAATTGCACATGTAAATATTAGGCTAGGAGCTCTGACTGCATGAATACATTTTTTTAACCATATGGATCTATGTATGTATGTTTGCATGCCAGGACACACGGGGCATAATATGCTTTGTATCCATTTCAGTGAGTTCAGTGATGTTTGCGGGTACTTTGAGGCCACACTTGCTGGTGAAAGCATGTCTGTCTGGGGCTTGCCTGGTCTCAGTCAGGTCTCCTGGATTGAGGTGATTGTGCATGACACATTTGCAACCAGTCTGCATAGTCAGCTGGCCAATTCAGCAGAGTGCAATATTGCGAAACTGAATAAGACTGAGGAAGGTTAGATGACACATTATGACAGTAAAAAAGGTGTCAATAATGGTTTGTCTTGTGAAGTATTCTTCTGCTCATTTTCTCACTGCATTTTCATATGAATTAGACAATCTGTCTACTCAAAATACCTCTCTGTGTTGTACAGTACATTCACCTATGCATAACCTTGGAGTGACTAATGTGCGTGCTTGCAGTTGTTTCTATCCTGGGAACAAAGGCTTTGCAAGGTTAAGTCGAGAGTCCATGTCAAGAACAAAGCAGCAAAGGTGCCTTTAGAAATCCTTTTTGGTTTCCCCCACAGCTACCCTTTCCTACACAGCAATTCTCCAAACCAACTAAATGGATTACTCACAGAATGACTTTGGTTTAGTCTAGACTGGTCAAAGATCAAGTGCTTGTTTGATGTATTTTTTCCCCAATTGTAACTCACACAAACACAACACTTCATCCAGAGCTATTTTCTTCTCAACAAGCACAACAAGTGCCATTCTAAGAGGGCTGCTGCCAAACACAGGAATTTCGTAGTAATGAAGCTGTCAGAAAGATGAGGAGTGGATAATTTTTGCAACCGGCTCTACTTCCAGGCCTGGAAAACAGAATAGACCACCACAGCTCAACTATGCCTACAGCAAAGACAGGCTACAATGACATCAAACTAGCATCAAACTGTGTAACCACTCATTACAGCGTGTTCTCTGCTAAGACCACCTCAATGTGTTTTCTCATCCTCACATGCCCAAATATACGAGGCTGCCTGTGGGTGCTGTCACTGCTCTCTCCCTCTCCAGCTGACACTTCACATGAGGAGGTGTTAGCATTATCTGAAGCAATCATCCAATATTTACTGGGGCCGTTATCCTTTTTAGACGATACAGCAGTGATTCATTAGGGCTCATTTGCTTGCATGCCAGTGCAATGCATTAACTGTGAGTGCTCGCAATCCTCACCAATTTTAAATTGTTGATATGAGAGCCCCAGGACTACATGAGTGACTATGACTCAGTTTTGGGAGTGGTGAATCATGTTTTTTTTTTTTCTTTTTTTAGAACACCTGAAATATAAGAGCCTCGTTGAAAATACGATACACTTGTTCTTCTATAAACACAATCAAATGGCAACATACGTACATGATACCCATATTGCTGGAATCCACTTACTATTTCCAGTGATACCAACATCTATTTGCATTCATATACAACTAAACTTATATTTTACTGATATGTTCAGCATCAACATGTTTGCAATTTGCCAAATACTCAAATTACCAATATATCCTCATTACATTAATGGGAAGTGTAATTTGGTCACAATTACGTTTTCTAAAAACATATTTTCTATTGCAATTTGTTGTATATAAACATAATTTCCAGGGGGCAGGGTTGCACTAAATCAGTTTATAACTCAATTTATTCATTGATTGACTGCAAACAAGAAATGGCAGTAACTAATGTAAACTTCCATGTTGCAGAAGTGCCACAATATAAACAGACAAAAACAAAGCTCAGCATTAGACCACAGTTAACTTAATGATTCCAAGACAACATTTTACTTTATGTTTACATTACCCAAAAAATGTTGGGGGCTGTAGTAACAAAACTCTAAATATATTTAAATTAAATTAAGAGAAGATATAATCAATAGAGGTGAAAATACATGAAACTGAGCTTTTAGTTTTTGACAGCATTAAAGCGGTCTTAAACATGTCTTAAAACTGCCTATATTCTACAATGAACCTTTAATTACTGAAAACAGATTCTTGAAACATTTGCAGTGCCATTCACATGGCAAACAATGATGTTTCCTCTTACTTGCGTCTGTGCAGCATATTTTCATACAATGCTCTAAAAAAGTAGGCTGACACGCTTTGCTTAAAAAAAAAAAAAAAAAAAAAAAAAAGGGGAAAGGATGCCTCCTAAAATGTTGTAAACACCTGTGCTAAAGTCTGCCTGAGAGCTAAGCAACACCTAGACACATGGGGCATGTACTGTAGCAGCTACTCTCATTTATTTTCTCTCCAGCCATGTGTAGATAAGATAAAGTCTTACACACTCTGTTAAGCAAAAATGCTTGGCTGCATTACTGGCAGCCCGCACGGCACAAAACCCAAAGTAGGGCATTCCGAATTTTCACTCCTCTGTGGCTTGAGGAGTACATCTGGACACCCCCACACACTCATGCTCGGTGGATGCCTGCAGTATTTTCAGCTTACATTACTTGAATTATGCATTTTACAAGGTTTCACATGTGAAAATTGTCCATGTCTGTGGCATGTGGAGGCGGGGACAAAGCAGGATTTGAGCCATTCTGCAAAACCTCATGGGTAGACTTGACTTCTAAGGCCTTCCATGGAACATTTCATAGTGAGCTGTAGCAGCAATGAGGGCGACTTGGTTTTCTGCCAACTATACAATAGAGTTGTGAGCTATGTGCCATTTTTGCCCTCTAATCCAGTGGCACTATGCCACCACACCACAATTAATCCACTGTAGTGGCATTTAAGCATACCCAACTCTATTTAAGCTATCTTTAAATGCAACTTAAAAGAAAAAGCATTCCCATTTTTGCAACTAAGTTGATTGATAGTCACAGAAGTGCTGCCCATATGTACAGTTACCGGTGTAACAAGTATCTGTCTTTTACTTAAAGGGACACTTCACCAATTGTACATGACAAAGACTGTAAAAACAGTCAAATAGTATTTTCTGTGGCTCTGTGGGTGCTTTGTCAAGTCTTAGAAAATGATTTAGGTAACAGCGATCAAGTATCTGAACTTTGGCTTTTAGACTACATATCTGTAACGGAAACGCTGGAATACAAACTCCTTTGGAAGACTGTCAGGTTTGAAAGACATGGACATTTACCAGGTGGGAAGAGTCTGATAAAGGATGGTTGTCGATTTGCAGTAATAGGTGTGGGATCAATCGTTTGTGAAGCTTGATCTTGGGACTAAAAGTCAGAATATCTTATCGATGCAGCATAGATGCATTGACTTTTCTTTTTATATATCCCTCTCACTGCTCCAGCGCAAATTTGATAGAAGTGCAATACCAAATCTTAAGTAGAAGTAGCAATACCACTATGTAAAATATACAATCCTGCAACCCAAATCCTACTAGTTTTACGAGTAATCAAAATATCAAAAGTAAAAGTACCCATTATACAGACAGAATGCAGGGTTAAATTTTTATACTGAAGAATAATGTGCGAACATCACACTGGTGGGGATAACTTGACCCATTAGCTTTACTTGAGTTTAGTTTGTATGTAAAATAACCATACCTGTCAAAGTGGAGTAAAATAAGTACAACTCTAAAGTGGCATAAAATTAAAGTACAGTGTACTACAGTACAAGTACTTAAAATTTGTACTTGTACTCAATTATAGTACTTGAGTAAACGTACTTTATCAAGTTACTTTTCGGTGTACAGCACTGACAGATTTTAAGTGTTGAGCACAACACAGTCTTGAATGATAGCCCACTGTGAAAGGATTTGAGCAGCTGGGAGGTCAGTGCATCACTCAAGGGGTCGATGGTAATTTGATGGCAGTTGTTGCAAGAGAGAACTCTTCACTTCCCTCTTCACTTCCCTTCCAATTGTTTGCAAGTCGAGCAGGGATTCGATCAGACAGCCCTCTGATTGCAAGCTCATTCTCTCGCTGTCAGGATATTGCCATCCCACTGCCTGTTGTTGCTGCTGTCACTTCTCAGTAGTATGACATGACACCATATCTGCCTACCACAGTTTTGCAGAGACAGAAGCATTAACTGTATTTTATTGGTATTGATTTAATCTTTTCTCACATACAAAAAGAGGTTCTCAAGTATGTGCACATGCATATAGGTTTATGTAGACCTAATTTTCCCACACACACAGATTGTGTTTTTCCTTCTGCCAGCCGACCTCCGGTTCCTTCAGTTATTCATGAGCCATCTGCTTGGGCAAGTGCTGTGTCAGATGTGTGTCAAACAGAACCTCATCTGTCCCCCCCGTTCGTCTTCTAATTGTGTCCTCGTCTACATGCTGAAGCCGCCACTGATGCCCCTGCAACACTCCCTGGTTAGCCAAGGGCCTCCCACTCGACTCGCTGGTCCATCATGTCCTAAATAACCTGTTTGATCTAATGTGTGCATCTTTATTTAAGATCATAACATCTGGTTCATCAATGTTGTAAGGGCAAGCACAAATCTGTCTTTGTGTGCTTCTGTGTGTTTGTTTTTGTTGGTGTGTGTGCCTTCCTCTGAGAAGTGGGATGAAAATGAATCAGATCTGCGCTGAGACACAGAAATATGGGCAACGTTTTTTTAATAATAAACATTAAATCTACTTATTATGAAAGGGAACGGTAAAGTCAAAGGTCAATGTTAACCAGAATCACATCATAGTAAATAAGACACCAATAGGAAATGAAATTATACAGCATCAAGGTTGAAAAAGTCCTGGAATGTTCAACTGAAGAAATATTACTTGAGCCAGAAGTAAGAATAATTGCGCTGCACACCAAGTAAAAGAAGAAAAGTAGCTCTTTTGAACACTATGCACTCAGTGACAGGGTAAATATGGTTACCAAAAAAGGGCCAATGCAGCTTTCCACAACCTTTTCCATATGAATATGCCCTACCAACCAATCCCCCTGCAATTCAGTGATGCTCTTGGAAGTGAAGATCATTTCCTCTCAATAATAAAACCTTTTTCACAGGCTTATGAGGGAATAGATGTTCAAAGCAAACTTAAATGGAATATTCTCCTGGTCTGCTATGACAGTGTAACTGTAGGCTACTCTGTAATTCTCAGCTCTCAAAAACTCTTTATAAGTGAAAAGTACAAGTACTGATTTTAGGACGTACTCCAAAAAGTTAAAGTGCAGGAAAGGAGATTCATCTACGGTAACAAGAGTACATGTAATTAGTTCTACATCCAGGACAGTGTCACTCAAACCTCATTAAAGCCAAAAGTCAGGAGTTGAGAACATGAATTTATGTCCATTTTTCCAATTTTTCAACTTTGTTGCAGTGTGTTCACTTTTTGGCTCATAAGAGTTCTGGACTGTCACTGTGTCAGTTTCTAAAATGGATGAAGCCTTGGAAGAAATGTCTGACTTACTGCACTTTTCTGTGAAATACCCTAGTGATGAAATATTCAGGATTATTTGTCATAAACCAATTATAATCACAATGGGTGGGCCAGAACTTAAATACACATGCTTGTATTCTGGTTGAGTGTGATTGAAGGGCATTTTTACACAGCTGACAACCTGCTTTATGCAAAAATTAAAAGCAGTTCATCATTAACATGTAGCTTAATAGCCAGGTTGACCACGTCATCTTTGTTTCTGGTGGAGAATAGCGATGAGCACCAGAAGGGAGAGCAGACGGAAGCATAATAGTCAAAAAAACAAATAAACATTCAACACTGACAAAAACAGTACTACAATAACTGATTTAAAAAAAGGTGCTAGAGCCCCAGTCACCAGCCCTTCCAGTGATAGTATACAGTAAATGCCAAGTTGGAAGTCAAAGATGAGTTTAAAAAAAAAAGAAAGGAAAAAAAAGAAAAAAGAAATTTTAAAACAAACATAAAAGTGGTACCTACCAAAGAAAAAAAAAACACAAGACATAATCTATTCTTAGTGGTAGAATGTAATCTACCTTGCTTCCTACTCATAACAACTTTGTGTTTGTGAGTCTGCACTGCAGAGTTATTTCCCATTACTACTCTCAGCTTGCAAAGTCATTTATAGTTGGATGGGCTGTGCTAAAATTGGGCTTCACACAACTGTCAAACCCTATACAGTTTCTCTAAGTTATTCATTTCAAAATGATATAAAAACAATTTATGTATGCATGAATGGATTCACACAAGATACACGACCTTACAGAAGGAGATCATGACTATATTAAATGCAGGCCCGCCTCTGAGCAACACAATAATGTATGATTTCAGAAGGAGGCCAGGGGGTCCCTCTGGAGAACCACTGTGATTCATCTCTGACAGAGACATCACTTTCACTCTGGGCCAAGGGGATAAGACTGTCATGTTAGCCGTCCCTGCCCAATCCCCAGCCCTTCAAAGTAAAGCCACTGTGATGAATCGGAGGGCCTCTGAATGTGCTCTCCCAACATGCCCTCTGTGTTCATTTCGGGTTTCAGAGCACAAGGAAGGGATTAAATGCATGTAGTATTTTCAAAATAAGAGAAAGGAGAACCAAGAGATTGTTTAGAGCTCCAAACATGCCAGGGACACATGCAAATGAGCGAGGAATCTGATTAAGTGGTACACTCATAAAATAAATAAGCAAAGCTGTCTGCGCCCACTCATACCACTCCTGTGGGCATCTCTGTTTTTACAACTCAATATAATGTCCTTTAGCTACTCCTAGAGCACTGATAACAATATTTTTGGACTGAAGTTGCAGTTTGCTGATATTATTTGTCAACAACACTGATTGCTTTCATGGCCAAAAATGTTTTTCTTTCAATATTTAATTTTCCTTTTTTGACCATGGGTCAAAACTTTCCTGAAATCCATGGTAATAAGTTACCTTAAAGAATTTCATTAACAGGTTTCACTGCAAGACCTGCAGATTGTCATGCCTGAAGCTGGCTGGAAAAAATCATATCTTCACTCTCATGGCATCAGCCGGGGACACTCAGAGGCCAATATCTAATTTCTGATAGAGGACCAAATATCAGCCCAATTTACTGCCCCAACCAGACTGTTATCAGCTATATCACATGATTTTGGAGAATTTGTTTTGACAGACAATTTAATTAATCAAGCAGGGAGGCTGCATCATCAAAGAACAGTGGTCGCCTGCAATTCTTTAACCTGCCATATTGTCAGGCACCCATTGTACATAGGAGTACTTGCCTTGGAGGAGAGGGAGGAGGTTAAATGATGTACTTTACTCAAAGCTGAGGGGGCCACAGTGTCAAGTCAGGAGGAAACAAAGAGGCTTGTCTGCACTTAAACAGAAGTGATGATTGCTATTGTACAATAATATAGCTTTCAGAAGAGAGGCCACTGGCAGGGTCTGAAACAGGAAGGCAGCGCTTGGAGCCATGTTTTGACACAGCAGATAGGGGAAGATTAATTTTGAAACCAAAGCTGGCAGAAGACGAAAAGGAATGGATTTTTTTTCTTTCCCACAACCTTGTTGTATTTTAAGATATTAAAGTTTGTGTCAACAACTCAACAACGGCTATGAGGACAAACAGCCAACATGAGTTGCGTTGGGTGTAATCTTTACTATGATTTAGATTTGAAGCAGCGACAACAAAGTAGTGATGAAAATAAAAGAGGAAAGCCCAGCATTGTTGGTTGACCGATCAATAGTGCGAACACAGCTCTTACATCAGCTGTATATAGATACACTACAAGTCTCTGGAGTGGAAGGTGAGAAGTCATGCAGAGGTTACTCAGAAATTAGATTATGAAACAAAATAATACAAAGATGTCAGGAAGCCACGACTCCTTGATTTATTTTTGTAACATATGGTAATGCAATCAGTGCGGTGCAGATGTGAAGATGCTGTTAGTGAGCAAAAAATAATTGGGATGGAGTTGATGACATTGTGGGGCTTATGCTGTCATTCAACAGATGCTAACAAAGACAAGACATATTATGCCGAGAGCTGAGGAAACCAGGCTTTGACATGCAACGCGTGGGTGGAAATAGCCTGTTAATGAATAGACAGCAGAGGGGGGAAAAATGAAGATGGCAGAGGAGATACACGAAGCGTGCTGTGCGATAAAATATTGCTATTGTTAGGCAGTGCTGAGGGAAAAGTGCTGCGATGCAGAAAGAGTGGAAAGTCTTGACAGCTTTCCGGTGGCAGTCTGACGGCTGAGCAGGGAGATTGGAGGGAAAGTGCAGCAGAGGGCTGCTGTCAGGCCACACCAGAGCTCCGTTTAACAAGGTCCAGAGATGAGCTGCACCAAAACACATTGCAAGGGAATGAGGAGAGGGAGAGTAGGAATGGAGGAAGGGCTGAGTAAGGCTCATGCATTTTTCCAGATTCTCTCCACCTGTCATGCCTGCAAGCCTGGGATTCCTCACGTGCATGGGAGCAGAGATTGGAAATCCTCAGTAAGGACAGGAGGTTAAGAGGATTCAGAGATTTGGAGGAGTACCTGCCATTATACAGTATGCTGATACTAGACTGTCCTGTGACACTTTGACACTTTGATCTCTACATGAAGGAATGTGTGAGCCCCAACAGATGCGCTTCATTTTTACCTCAGCTGTACCTACAACAGTGTAATGTCAGAAGTGATCATTCACATGCGGTAATCCAGTCCATTTCACTTATCATGGCACTGTGTAGCAAGTTAATCTGAACCATAGCAGAGGACAAGCAGAAATAATTAATGCGAGCAAATGCGGAATATGCCTTATTTTAAACATGGATGCCTTCAGGGCAAACACATACAAGAATCTTACAAGCCTTGCTCTGAGTGCTACCACACCTCTTGTATATCTCATCTTCATGCTGCACTTAGAAAAAATGTTTCAGTCATGGCTGCGCAGTGGAAACTCTAGCAGGGCCTCTGTAGCCCTCTTTCCACCTTGGCCCCAGGCATCAATCTCTTAGCCTGACATGAAAGCTTATCTCCCAGCGTCAGGCTAAATGTCAACCTCAGGAACGCTGAAACACCATTAGTTATGTCCGCCCTATTAGAGCAAGCTAATTCCACATAAAAGCCACCCACCCAATTTTAAATGAGTCTGCCTTCACAAGGCTCTCCTCAGCTGCTTAGGTCTTCACGTCAGCAGAGGCAGCGGGGAGGAGATGTGTCCCCAGACCCCAAAAACATCACTGTTAAAGTACATGCTGAATGACTGTTACAAAGAGAATTCCCTTCTCTGTTGTAAGGTGCTGAACCTCGCACTTTATACCATATAATGTTTTGGATTTTGCCAGATTTGTCCGTTTTGTAATTTTGTAATAAGTGTGTGCAGTTTTATTGGCTGAAATTGTGCAAATGAATTATTGCTCATATAGTAACATCCTGACTCTTTTCAAAACATCATAAAAAGCAAAAACTACACATCTATTTCATTTATAGTTACACATGCTACACCCACATGCTCTATATCTGGCTAATTCTCAGTTCTTTTAAAAGGTTTATGCATATTACATCCTGACCTGGATTCATTCAGTTCTACACATTTCTGTGACTGTATTTGCACTGTGACTTTTAATATTTACATACATTATTTACTATTCAACTGTCTTGATTTCTGTCTCCTTAGGGGGGCGACTCCTGTTTCTGGTGATGTGGCTGAACCTTGTGCCTCAAACTGACAGCTGCCCTGCCAAGTGTGTGTGCTACAGTGAGCCCAGGCCAACTGTGGCCTGCCAACAACAAGGACTGTTTTCCATCCCTACTGAGATCCCTGTGCGGAGCCAGCGGATATTCCTCCAGAACAACAAGCTAACAGTGGTCAGATCCACCAGCTTCAGCTCTTGCCACAATCTCACTGTTCTCTGGCTCTACTCCAACAACATCAGCTACATTGAGGCTGGAGCCTTCTATGGCCTGGAAAAACTGGAGGAACTAGACATTGGAGACAACAGCAACCTCCGCACCATCAGCCCTACAGCGTTCCGGGGCTTAACTAAGCTGCATACCCTCCACCTGCACAGGTGTGGCCTGTCAGAGCTCCCCGTTGGGGTTTTCCGAGGAATGTTCTCCCTACAGTACCTTTACCTGCAGGACAATAACATTCTAACCCTGCATGACGACACTTTTCTGGACCTTGCCAACCTTACCTATCTCTACCTGCACAATAACAAGATCAAGATAGTAACAGACAACATGTTTCGAGGCTTAATCAATCTGGACCGCCTACTGCTACATGAGAACCGGGTTATCTATGTCCAACCTAGGGCTTTTAGTGATCTTGGTAAGCTGAAATCTCTGTTCTTGTTCTTCAACAATCTTACTGTATTGTCGGGGGAGACCATGGACCCCTTGGTGTCCCTTCAGTATTTGCGTTTAAATGGAAACCAGTGGATCTGTGACTGCCGTGCGAGGACCTTGTGGGACTGGTTCAAACGTTTCAAAGGTTCCAGCTCTGAGTTGGAGTGCAATGTTCCTGATTTCCTGGCAGGAAAGGACCTGAAACGTCTGAAAAGTGAAGACTTGGAGGGGTGTGTGGAAATGCCTCAAATCCAGACCAATCTCTTCAGCTCCAAGGCACAGTCTGGGAAATTCCCTTCCACCGAAAATCCTCTGGGGGACACCATCCCCAGGTGCTGCCTTGGAGATAACGACAAGTCCTCCATCCTGTCTGGCAAAAACCGCCAAATCACTAACAACCCCCTCAAGGAAAAAGAGAACATGTCTAAGACTAAATATAAGGAGCCGGAACGAACAAAAAACGAGACCCAGAACAAGCAGAATGATGGACCACTGGGAACCTTGTCCAACACCCTGGATAAGTCTTTGGAAAATCTAAACCCTGACCTTATAGACAATCTGGAATCATCTACAGCGTCAAACAAAAAGAAAAAGAAGTGTTCCAAAAAGCCCAAATCAGACACCCACTGCATCAAAGGCCGGGGTTCTACTTTGCAAGTGCTTCGCTTTCTCTTCATTCCCATGATCTGGATATCTCTAGCCATGTCTTAGGACTCCTGATCTCATTCTGAATACAGGACTCAAGATTGTTGATGCTCATGACAATGATACAGAAGATGCAGTGACATCTACAACAGGCAGTGACTGAAAAGTGAGGAGTCTCGTTGACCCATCGTGGGTGAGGACAAACAATAATGAAGACATTAGAGTACATTTAACAAAATGGATGCCTTTACAGAACACTACAGATCTAATGTATATAATGAATTGGTGCCCAAAATTGTTTGTTCTCTATGTACTTAACTGTACTGTGTCTAAGCTACACTTTGGAGACTCCTCCCTTTTTCCCTCCCAAAAGCTTTTACTGCTTAGACAGACCACTGAAAGAAAAAAGAAAAAAAGAAAAAGAAAAAAAAAAGATTTGAAAAAAAGACAAAAACAATAAAAAAGAAATACCGGAAATCAGACACATAGCGCACACAAAGAATGTTGGGTCCGTTTAATGAAGCTAAACGATCTCCCAGATTATTTATTCAAAGAGATGCATTTGTTGCAATGTTATGTTTTATGTTTATAAAACAAATGTTTTACCTCCCCTGTTTCAGTTCTATTTTCATGACAGAAAGGGTATATGGGCATTTACCAAAAGAATGTTGTCAGTTTGTTTATGGAAAGATTGCAAGGAACCATAGATATGCATTTTATTTTACTTGTAAAGGCATGAATATATTATGAATAAAAGTTCTTATTTCGTGATCAGTGTTGATATTGTGTGTATTTTCCAAGAAAACAGAACACACTGACATCTCAGCTTTCAAATGTGAAGTTCTGCTACTTTTTATTTGTTTTACAAATGTAGTTCTGTTTTTGTTTTGTTCAGGTTTTGAACTATTGTTTGTTGTTGTTGGCCATATTCTATTTTCATTTTAAGTAATCAAAATAATCAAAACATTACTGATTAATGAAAATAAT
The DNA here is from genome assembly GCA_033238685.1 of Lates japonicus. NCBI lineage: Eukaryota > Metazoa > Chordata > Actinopteri > Centropomidae > Lates > Lates japonicus. Next base: position 8,760,014 of record BRZM01000019.1, on the reverse strand, counting down.
ATTTTGTTGCGTAACCCCTACTTCAAGTTAAAAAGAATAGAGAAATAGCAAGAAATTACTTGCACTTAATACTGGCAGCTATGGAAGATCTATTTGCCTGTTGCTGGGTGTACTGTTTTAATGAGGTAAGAAACTAAATTAAAGGGAGTCTTTATTTTAAGATTGTGTCAGCAAAACTGTTCAAATGAGAACCAAAATGCATTTGAATTGCTAAAATACATTTGAATTTAGCAGTAACAGCAGCTCATATTATATCCCGCTAACTATACTGGAGAGCCAAACAACTTTCCTCCTCCTAAACAGATGGTGACCCACTGTGGCGTGGTTCATTGTTTTTCAGGATTGTTGGAGAGTGATGACTGATTGCGCTTTTGTCAAATCTGGCCTCATCCCAAACCTCAGGCGCCCAGATTTTGTTTGTTTTCCTCAGCCCTTCAGGACTTTGGCATCACAGTGTTTTGAGACACTGCAGAGAAGGTCATGAGCTCAGCTGAAATAGAAACAAATTACCCCTCTCATTGATATGGATTTTGAACTTTTCACCTCTACTTTCAACTGATGGAGCCACCTGTTTTAACTTTGATCTTAAATTGGTCAAGGAAGTCAGTCCAAGAATAATTCACATATGAGAATTAAATTATCAGGCCTCTGTTTGATATTCAGTAGTTACAACCTCTGTTCTCACCATAATCTCTCAGTTTTGTGAAAGAGCAACAAATCAATGATTATGCACATCTGCAATTTAAAACAAGGTCATCCAATCACAACATCCATCCATGCAGTATTTACAAAGTCTATGACTGCTGCATGCAGTATGATGATGCTGAATGAAAACGCCCCAGGCAGCTGGAACAATTCTGCATATGATTAGACCTAGTTATGTATATTACAGACACTGCCACATTCCTCATAATTTTGAGTGAATTATTAAACAGTGTATGAAAATGCAGAAGGAATATTCAAAACTGACTCCCTTCATATCACAACCTTGACTTTTGAGAGCTTTAAAAGACCTCAAGGCATCATATTATACTGCTTTGCTTTCCTGACATGAAAATACAGTATAAAACTCTAGAATTCAAAATATTTTAAGCTCTCAAATTGTCACTGTCATGGGGTGAGTATCTGTAGTAGGTCCTGCTGTGGTGTGTCCACAGGCCAGGATAATGTAGATCTAAATTCTGCACCAAATTAAATCAAGATCTTGTCAACAGGCCTCACATATTCTTGCACCAAGTGAAAGGATTAGAAGGCAGGGTCTCCACAACCCCAGAGCTTCCATTGTCGCCGACACCCTGGAAAGTAAGAGGACTGAAGGGGACTGAGACGATATTGATCTTGGGTAGGAATCAACAGGGAAAAATCAACAAGGCCTCCAATAGAGTCCTGCTACTTCTCTTTTGATAGCTACACGGGCAGTTGCATGCTGAGAGGATGTCAGTGATTGTGTCTGATCCAGTCAAACTCTATATCTGCTCAGGCAATCATCAAATAGTACCCCTATCTGAATCCCATTCATATGTTAAAATGACTGTCATATGGATAAGACCCTGCTACTCTACTCTACTACTGCACCTCCACTGTTATGCATAAAAGAGTTCATTACAGATAGACCTAACATAATATTCACTCCTTGACATGGCAGCAGACATGCAGAAAGATTACGACCATTACTGCCATGACAAGTTATTTTTAACTGTATAAACAGCTCTCTGCTACTACTCTGCACCAGTCACATGAAACCTGCCCTCATTCTCACAGATGAGTGATGTCTGAGATGTATAATATATTGACAATTGTATTATACAAATCAAGAAATCAGTGGAAGGTTGTGGCATGGGCCAACAAAAAAGCAAACTTTTTTCCATGGGGCTCTAGATCCTTGAACATTTTCACAAATTTCTTTCATGAAGTTCCGCATTTGACTGAGAATAATGTGTGTGATGTCTGTCATGTTGGGTATTTTAATACAGTTCTGGATATACGTTCAAATTCAATTTTTTTTAATGTCCTCATGTTACAATAACAATTTTTGTACTGCCACCTTTTTTCCACAGGAAGTTGCAGTCTCAATAGAAATCATTTTCACCATTTTGTCCTGGTCATGCTAACACACCATGTACTATACCCCTTTGTTTATTTCAAATAAATCACTGCTGCAGTGTTTCATTCAACAGAAATCACTATTTATGCTGCTGCAAACATAAAACCTAATCTAGTGCCCTGGAAGGAATCGCCAATGTGTTCTGTGATAGAAATCCTTGTCCTTAGATTATTACTTAAAAGGCACTTTTTAAGTTGACTTCATGAGCACATTTTTAAATTAGCTTGATCATCAGAGGCATTTCCTTGGTGGCAAACACAAGGCCTGTGGATTTAAGACACTGAAAAGGAGACTCATGCTGAGAGGAAGCTAGAGGTCTTCCAAGCATGAATAACGTTTGAAACATTCAGCAAAAAACAAGGATCACATCTCATTCACACATTGGAGCATATACTTTCCCACTACATTCACACATAATAATTAGATTTCATGGTCTCTCTTCGCCTCCCTCTTATCTCTTTATTCTCGCAGCAGACTCCTGGTTTTCAGGCTGCTCTCTATGGATTTTCCTGTCTGATTGCTTTTAGCGGTCTTTTATATGTTGGTAATATTTTGAAAACAGAAACGTGGCTTTGTTAGTAGGAGGTTTGAATCAAATGGGTAAATCATGGCTATAGGCACATATTATGTAAAAAATTATGTCCCAAATGTACAGAACCACCAGCAGGCATAGGGTAACATTTTGTGATATAGTGGTAATTCAAGACTCCCCTAAATCATCAAGACACATTTATGGAAATTATGAATTATGGGATTTAGAAAGGTTATTAGTCATTGTTCCAAGTAGGTTGCACTGGTAAAACTGAACACTTGTTTCTCACTTTTCTTCTTACTTTCGATGGCTATTCCTCCCTTACTGTAGTCCTCATTACTGCAAACTTTACTCCTAAACTCACCCATCAACTTTACCCACTCAAATGTGGTAAATTTCATCAAACAATATACTCTGAAACATCTGGAGTATGCAGCCCTTTAAAATGTAGACAGCCAAGATACATATGGAGCCATGAGTCATTTCTTGTCACCTGACTGGAGCCTTTTACCAGTTTGAAGCTGTGACCAAGATTTGCACCGTCTCAAAAACCTGAGACCACTGTGATGTCACATAATGTTAGTTTACCTCACAAGATGGACAATAAAATAATTTTGGTTGTAGTAACTATTCAAAGTCATAAAATTGTGTCATATTACAATGAGTCTTGATGTGGACTTTTTAGGTAGTATTTTATCTTCTCCCCATAACCTTCATTTTAATGTGGTGTTTTTTTTTTGTTTTTTTTTAAAAAGGAGGTTCACACTATTCTTCCCCAGAACTCTCTCCTCATAGGTACTCTGATCAACCATCTGAAGTCACTAGTACAGTGACATGGACACAATCCCTTGCTGGCTTCTCACCAACTGTGTTAGCTGTGCTCAACTAAACCAACAGGAAGTATATCATATATACAGTATAAATATGTCCTTATTTCTGGACCTTCAGAGTTGGTAAGTGTGTGTCACTTATACTTTAACACCACATACAGTCCACATGCACACACGGACACAACCACACACACACACACACACAGTATCATTCCAGTTTTCTTCCAGCTGGCTGCCCAAGGAGACTAAAACCCATCAGCCCCAGCCTCTTTACAAGCCCCTAAAGTTACTGACAGAGGCTGTGAGGTCTGACGGCAGTGCCACGCTGGGGCCACAGCTCCATTTAACAGTGCCCAGAAATATGATGACCTGAGCCTGCAGGCTCCTGCTGAACGTCAAGAACTTTCTCATCAGATGGTGCTACAACTGAAACCTACTGCTCAGTTAGAGTATTTCTTGGTCTCAGTAACAGTTTTACCCTTCTTTGTCACTGAAGGGAAATGAAGCTAATTATGGGCACTCCATCTGCAGTGAGGTTCCGGATGCAACATGGATTAGCATCTTGGCAAGGAATCAAAATAACTACAGGATATGGAAGAAACTCTGGCAAAGGAAAATAATCAGAATAGGAATATGTTGCATTTAGCTGGTATTCTGCACTCTGTAGCTGACATCCATGTGAAACATGCTTTCAACACACAAATACCAACAGCCATTTATTGTACTACTGGTGGAAGGGTATAAATATTTTTTTGATTAAAAAAAACAGTGTTCAGTCTTATCTAACATTTTAATGGCAGAAAATGGATGTATGGATGGATGTCCTGACACATTGAAGTTCTTAGTGTGTTGTGAAAGCTTTAAATGAGTAATAGAATTCATTTTTTAAACAGGGCTGAGGCAAGTGTTACTGTAGGTGTAACTGTCACCATGGAAGGAGGCTAAGTAAAACTGACTGATTCTAAATGGAAAAGTCAAGGATATGTGAATCAGCAAGAGTTGTATGCTTACTACTGTAATTTTCTCAGAAACCTTGGTGTAATATTTCCAGAGCTCAGCCCAGCTGCTGAATTTCTAAAATAGCAAATATTAAGTGCATAAATAAAATATGAAATATTCATTAATATAGAAATCTATTTATAAATTAACCAATACTTTGTGAAATAATTCAATAAATTATTAATGCTCAGCTCAAATGTTATTTCTTCATTATGTGAAGAACAAGAAAGGCAAAAAGACAGTGGTGTGTCTTTTTCTTTGGTGGCTCTAGTTGATAGGAGCTTGCTGACGGCTGCTGACAGTCTGGTGCTGTGTGATTGGCTGAAGGGCGAGGGTGTGGAGATTGGTGACAACACACTCATGAAAAGTCACATGAAAAAACTGCCAAAATGTCACTAAGAAATAACAGTGCACCACCTCAAACCATCTCATATTTATATGGGTGGCACTTCTCCCCCATAGCTGATGGATCTGCCTGGAGCAGACAGCATTGGGGAAAGACTGGCAACAGGCCGGCTCCCTTTTACAGCATGTCCTCCAAATTAAAGCACGAAATTTACCATTTGTAACTGTCCTCCAGAACGACATATAACTCCGTCCCTATCATCAGGATGTCATCATTTTACCTTCCAAAGCCATTATAAATCAATGCTGGAAAAAAACATTTTCATGAAAACAAGAATCATAAAATAGGTTTCATGACGTCCAAATGCTATGGTTGCAGTTTGGTTAAGTTCAGATTTGGTTAGGGTTAAGGAAAGAGCATAGTTTCAGTTTGTTTCCCTTGGCAGATTTCCATGTTTTGTTGACAACTTCATCCACCCAGACTTAGACATTACCTGACTTCCTCCCTTGCTCCCGATGGACCACACTCATAGTTGCTATGGCTGCTAGAGGGCTTTGGCACTTGAATGTAAAGGAATGTGTTTTGGGACATTTGCTGAAACCACTGATGCTGCAGTTTATTTTTATTGAAGGACAATCTCCCCTCCTAGAGGTCTGGAGTGGCCAAAAACAGGACAAATATCAAAGCACAACACAATAATCTACAGGGAATATTGGAAAAATGGTTCTAGAACGGGGAGCCATGCTAATGGTGATGACGGTAAATAATAATTGTAATATTGTTGACCAATCAGGCCAAACCTGACTGACCAGCTGGAGTGCTTTCCAGTAATGCCCTATTACCAATTTGCTGCCTTGGTCCAACTTATTTCATTATTGTTAGAATTTGTTTTGGGAAGAGAGGGAATGACATGCAGCAAATGGCTCAGGCCAGATTTGAACCTGTGCTGTTGCAGCAAGGACTCAGCCTTGATACACCTTAAAAAGATGAGCTACAATTGCACCCCATAATCATTATTATACATTTTTTATTTTATTTTAATTTATTATTTTTAATTTTTCCCTTCCCCATACTCACATTCATCCTTTTTTCTCAGTTCATTCCAATGCAGGTCACAGATTACAGGGCGATGTGACTTAACAGGGAGAAAGTAATTTAACTCTTCATTTCTAGTACCCCTATTCAAATTTAATGTAGCTCTGTTTACCCATGTAAACTTTCTTCAAAGGAAGTGAGCTTAAAAGTAGGGAAAACAACGAATCCTTGCCTGTTTCTGGATGTCTTTCTATTCACTGAAAATGACCCGCCTTCAACTCCTAATGCAAATTCTAGCAGACGCTCCATGTCTCCTCCAGAAAACACCAACCTTTGATCATAAGTAATAAGGCATTTTTTCCTCAGCTTCAGTGAATGTGACTGAAATATTTCAGTTCATGGCTCGAGGCAAAGGCTTATACGAGAAAGTTTAGACCGCTCACTGCAGAGGAGTCCCAGACTTCGACAGAGGGGCTAAAAGTGTTTGCCTTCCGTTCTGCATACTAAACGCTCCGACACTATCAAGCTCTCTTTCTATCAAATCTCACTCCAATTCCCCTCTATCTCTCTCTATTTATTTCTGTCACTCTCTACCTCTCCCCCTCTTGTTCACCTTCTTCCACCAGCACACATACTATAATTCATACTCTGAAAATCTCTATGAATAATATCTGAAGGATTAGCCCTTCAAATAAGTGATGTGTTTCAAAGCTGTTAGACATCTACAGCAGTTGTAAACATTGCTTGGAATTGATCCAAGAGGTCAGAAAAGTTGAAAAAGTGTAATGATCATCTAAGTGAACGCAAGTAGCTAATACAAGTAGGCTAAAATGTTTTTTAAATCAATTTGTGTTAGTTATCAAAAATTCAGTTTTTAAAATACAGTAACTGCTGATTCAGTGCATACAGCAAAGTCAAGACAATCCAGGTACACCCATACTCCCAGACACATTTTGATTTTATTGTATATGTTTCCATATAATCTTCAGACAACACAGCTCACATTACTCACATTGCATACACAGCTATTTTGCCCCAGACAGCCAATATACTGTATTAACTGCAGAAATGTTAGACGTAAGCTTGCTAGCAATGTAGGTGTGTGTAGTGTACCTGCGTGACAGCCCAGCCTCTCACTGCTCTCTGAGGTCACCAGGAAGCAGTCTTCAGTTCTTTTTCCTTTTGTTTATGAAGTAGTTTCATCAAGGTGCTGGAAGAAGCACATTTTTACATTTTTACTCAAATTTAAACTGTTTCAATTCACAGACACAACTTCAGTTCGCAACACCTGGGGCGTCTTTTTGCACCTACTTGAGTTGTGGCGATCTGATCCTTTAAAGACGCACCTCACGTACGTCACACACACACCCCTAGCCGAAAGAATGACGCGTTTTAAGAAAACTAACATGGCGCTCTCAGTCAGACGCTATAAGAAGCGGTCTCGGGCGCCCCCGTGTCTATTTAGCCTGTCAGCCCTTGGCAGCGCGAAAAAAGTCCGTGATTTTATTAGTCTGCCGTTCTCGCATACTGGATACATCCCGCTGGACAACCCACAAACCCGTATCACCACCCCGGCCGTCCTTCCCGGGAACCTACCCCTCACCTGGCTGCACTGACGTTCAGGACTTGGGGTAAGGCGGAGTTTTAAACTCGGTGGGCAGAGACAGTTTACGAACAGGAGGTCTCACTCGGACTCCTTTTGAAAAGTTAAAGAACTTCAATCAGACACAGCAAGAAAAACAGGTGTAAATATTGAATTAATGATGGATCTGTTAAGATGCTCTGTCTTGGGATTGTGTATGCTGGCTCACTTTGGCAGTGGTGTCATGAGCCAACTCCAGAATTGCGTTTGTATCAGTTTTGGCCCCCAGAGCCCATTCCAAAGGTCACATCAGCAAGACCTTCCCCCTGATCCGCTTTTAAATAATGAGGATCATGATTCTATTTTTACCATTAGTGTTATCATAGCATGAAATGCTGCTAAGGGATAATCTTGAAGCATTTAGATGGAAGTGGACTGAAAATGAGGCTTTCACCATCCAAGGAAGGTCAGAGTCTGTGGAGCTATCACAACATGTGTGATACACTTGACATGAGGTTGAAAAATTCTCCAAGTATCACAAGATTTATTATAGAGCGGAAGAATTGCGGTTAGATTGAGATCAATCTCACTCACACCAATGCTTTATCTAGGTTTGTTTTGTCCATGATAAGTATGTATGTTATGAAACCATTGGACTTCTGGGCCAGGAAAGAGGTGAGCTGTATAATTCAGAGGGGGATAATCTCATGAACCATTTATGTAGGCTGAGCCACTCATTATTTCTGAATCACGTCTGGATTTGGGAATGTAGAGTGGCAATTTGTTCTCAATCCTAATTCAGCCAAATTAATGCTGCACGTATGTTCATAACCAGGCCTGCACCAAGGGATACACAGTTCCCACTAAAGCTGCAATTGGAAGCTGCAGAGCTTTTGCAGTAGATTAGGCTGATATCCAATAGGATTTGGTCCCATACACCTCATGAAAGCACTGTGTAAATGGGTCCATCTAATGATCCAACTTAATATGATTAAAAAGAATAAAGCTACCCATATACACATGCACCCTCTCTCTGTCTCTCTCTCCTTCTCTCTGTTGGTCTGTCTCTCTCACACATACAAGCGCACTATTTCTAGTCATTTTGAAAAAACAAAAAATACTTTTAAGGTACTTTTTTTAGGTCTTTTGTCATAAGTGCAAAACTGCTTGTGTAATTCACTTTTAAAAAATTGTCAGTAGGGGAGTTGAAACCCTGGCAAATGTCTGCCTATCAAAGAGGGGACATCCCCTAGAAAATCTGAAACAGAAACTGCACCAGTGGAGCCTTATGGTCACAAAACTCCCCCACCATGCTACCATTTGCAATTGGAGCTTCACTTTGAACAATTTTCAGTATTCACTTTGGGTTTTGGTCCTCAGAATTCTCTGAGCCGCACAAGAATCAAACCCACAGTCTCAGAAATTCTAAGCAGTCCTCTAAAACACAGTTATGTGGTCAGAGACACTCAAGCTCCATTTCGTAGAGTCTTTAAGTCTTTCATCTGGGTGTTTGGACTTCCAAATTCACCAAGCATTAAATGTACAACCTCAAAATCTCAGTGCAGTCTTCTGACATCCTGGGCCATTTGGTTAAAAACGTTTTAGCTGTATTTCTCAGAGTATTTCAGTCTTTGGGTGTTGGAAATTTAGTGAGCCTTATAAAGATCAAACCCTGATCCTAAAACTTCAACACACTCCTAACACTCTGAGCTAGTTGTAAAAAGACACATTACTGTTATTTGTTCCAGCCTTTGAGTTTTTACATTAAGTGCACCTGAGGATTGAACCCAGGCATAGGTGAGGTCTTCTAAAACCCCAAGCTATTTGACCAGACACACTTGAGCCTTATTTGTTGGAGCTTTGACTCTTTCCTTTGAACATCAGACCTCAAAATGTTGTTATCACTACAACTAAATGATTCCCTGATCTCAGTTAAGAACTGTTTCACTCTTATTATTAGAGCTTTTGACTCCTTTGGGTGCTGACAAAAGAAAAAGTTGGGACCATCTTCGCCATGCCATGGTGGTCAATTGGAAAGGCACTGGAGTATTAGGATCATTCAGAGGTTCTGAGATTGTGGGTTTGATCCTCAGGCATCTTGTTGTACTTTGAAGTCCAGCATCCAGAGGAAATCTTATAAAAATAGCTAAAGCATTGCTGTTGAGATAGCTGAGGGAGGTAGTGGACTGTTTGGTAGTTTTAGTTCTGTGGGTTTGGGCCCTGTGCATTCTGCTGAGTCCCAAACGTCCCGGTCTCAAACCCTTAGCGAGTTTTGCATCTTCTAGCACAACAGTCTTCAGGTGTCAAACCCATCACCCCAACACCGCGGTCCTGCGTCCCAACCCGTGCAATTTGTAATGAGTAGACGAGTAGATGATAGTATACTTAAGATAAATATCCAAAGTCCCAGGAATAAGGGCTGATTGTCTTAACCAACAAACCCAACCCCAGAAGGAGGAGGCTGGTTTCTGATTTGTGTAGCCATCAACTGCTGGTTCACTACTGATGAGTGATATCATCGAGACCATTGTTTGCACCACGAGGCTCTCTCTCAATAACACACACACATTACACACACACGTATTACCTAGGTAATTTCATTATCCAGTGTTCATATGCAGCATCCAGTTGATGGGAGCCATTTCCTCACGCGCCCACAGCGTGATGTAACAGTCAAACAATCCGTCTGAATTAGCGCTGTCTATAATCCAAGAGGACTTTACACTTTTACGCCACCGACCAAAACAATCCACCCCAGCACCAGAGCTGCCAATCCACCGTGACGCAGAACAAAACACAAACCAATCCGGGATGAATGTGCTGATAATCTGGCAACTGACGTGCATTTTGTAACGATAACTCCTTTCCAAATTAACTCCCATGCAAGGATCTTGGTGTCAGCACTTTGTGTGATGCCCAATCGGCAAACAAAACGACCTGTGCAGTCAGTAATCAGAACAGCCCAGGACTTATTTTGATAATAGTTTAGTTCCTGAAACATCATGTCTGGTGTGAGTGAATAGATTTATATGGAGGGTGAGCTTGCAGGGATATAATTGGTAGCGTGTCTATCTCGCACGCGGAACCAAATTACACCTTACCTTTCCCAAGCGATCATGGCTTTCCTCCAGTCCTACTATCTTTAGTTTTATGATGCAGTTTCAGTTTTATTTATTATTCTAATACTCATTTATTCTATCGATTTATTGCTTGTTAATAAAGAACAGCGAACCAAAATTGAGATGGATGGAAAATATAGATCATTTTGAGCCAAAATAATGACAAAATTTTGACATTATAAAAGCCGTTAGAAACAAAGTCAATCAATAATGGGAGGGCTTAAAGATCGACACAACAAGACTGCTACCGTCTTTCACACAATGATGCTGATTTTCCGCACTGCAGACCGGGTCTTTCACAATTTCAAAACAAACAAAAGACTAAAATAAAAGATTAAAACATTAAAAAGTGTGTAACTGAAGATAGTTTTATTTAAAAGGAAATAAATAATAGTATTTTTATTGTTGATTAATTCTAAAGTCATGGTAATTATGATTATATAAAGGAAGTGAAGTGATATATATAAGGTAAGAAGTTCACAGGAATATGTTAGGTGAGGATGACACAACAAACAAACATTCTCATTGAGCACTGTTTGGCTCACCTAAAATGGAGTAATATACAGAGTTTTTATCTGGCCACTGCAATAGCTCACTATTAAGAGATATAATATATTAATAACGAAGTCTCAAAATTTTAGCACTCTGTCTGCACCACATCCAAACCTGGGTCTATGTAAAGCCTTTCAAAGCCCAAACCACACGTTGTTACTACAATGATGAGGTCCGCCACTGCGGCCACTCCCGCTGGCCCACCACACCAGTACGCGTCTCATGCTGCTGTTGAGTTAACTTGCTGCCCACACCAAAACCCAGTTATTTATTGACGGAAAGGTAATAATTAAAAGCCCGACTCATTCAACAAGGTAAATTACATAGGTAAATCATGGTTATTATCAATGAAAGTTAAGGCTCATGAAATGTCGCGATTATTCTTTAATAGACTACGATTGGTGTTAATTAGCCATCATCCGTGTCTCTGCTGTCACAGGATGGAAAGACAAATCGCAGGGACCAGCACAAACATGCCGCACACGTACCACCGCGCAACATGCTCACGTAGCCATTGACGTACCAGCTTAGACCACCTCCATGGTCAATATCTCGTTATGGTTGCTCCTGCGCTGCAGAGTCAAACAAAGATAAATGATCTATTTCAAGCGATTTATTAATTATCAATTTTCAAAGTTTCGACGGTTTTACCAGTCACCACCGCAAACTTCAATGTCATCACTACTACAGTATCACAAACAGCACCCCTGCCTCGTCGTTGTCAAAGCCACCGTTTTAATTTACCAGACATTGCCACCTGCCTCTCAATGCCAACCTGCCAAGTCAGGAAGTAAATCTGTCCGCCGTTCAACATGACTGGTTCTCACACCCACCATATAAAGAAATATATATACCAGACAAAACCACACAACCAAATTAATGTTTATTGAAGATATATATTAATAATATTGGTATAATGAGAATGGCATTGGCACCCGAAGACGCCGCGACAAACCTGATCCACCATATACCAGACGCGAATCAACGCGATCCACCGCGGTACAACATATATATTATCTCAAACAACTGCATCTACTAAAGTAATGACATTTTGACAATTGTTGTTCACAGAGGACAAAGAATAAGATCAAAACATCACCAGCAGAATTGGTATTGTTACCACCATCATACACCAGAAACCGTTGTTGCCATGGCGCACGTGATCGCACCGCGCAAACCACCACTGTTTGCCGCTACGCCGCGACCGCGTTTCACCGGTGACGCGCAGGATTGCATATATTACCGCTACGAGTCCTGAAATTGCCCTCAAACTAACAAATATCATCTCATCCTTCACCACAACGATTTTT
>BRZM01000019.1:8621768-8747505 GCA_033238685.1 Lates japonicus | reverse complement strand
CGTTTCACTCCTTATTATTAGAGCTTTTGACTTTGGTGCTGACAAAGAAAAAGTTGGGACCATCTTCGCCATGCCATGGTGGTCAATTGGAAAGGCACTGAGTATTGAGATGAAGTCCAGCATCCAGAGGAAATTTATAAAAATAGCTAAAGCATTGGCTGAGATAGCTGAGGGAGGTAGGACTGTTTGGTAGTTTTAGTTCTGTGGGTTTGGGCCCTGTGAGGTGCACTAAGGTTTGTAGTCCATTGTTCAAAGAGTCATAATCTCTTAGAAATAGAGCTCAAGTATCTCTGTACAAATGTCTCAGGAAGTTAAAGGACAACTCTGGAAGATTGTGGTCTTGTGTTCAATCCTAAAAATTTGCAATGAGTAGATGAGTAGACAGATAGTACAATACCTAAGATAAACATTCAAAGTCTCTAGGAAATAAGTGGTTGATTGTCTAACTAAATAACTCATCCCCCCAAAAGAAATATATGCATTGGCTCTACACTGTGTAGCCACACTGCTGGTCTACTATTGATGAGTGTATATCAATGAGGACCATTGTTTGGTACTTACGCAGGCTCTCTCTCTCTCTCACACACACACACACACATACACACGGTGCATTACCCAGGGCACTTCACATTATCCAGTTCATGCAGCAATCTGTGCTGATGTGTGGTTATCCTCACAAGGCCTACAGCGCATGCACAGCCAAATAATCTGCTCCAAACTAAATGTCCACAATCCAAGAGCAGGACTCACACCACGCCTACTGACAAACACCCACCAGCACTCAGATCGGCTAATCCACTGTGACGTAACACACACAAACACAAACTAACGGGGATGAATGTAAAGTGATAATCTGCAAATTCATGTGCATTATAAATTTATAATTTCTTTTTCAAATATTAATTTCCTTATGCAGGATCTTTGGTGTTAAATAGTACTTTTGGGAGGCTTTGCATTGCAAATAAAATGACTTGTGTAGCCAGTACTGTAATGCTTTTTTCCTTGTATTTCATTGAGCATTTATACAGCTTCAGTTCCTGGAAGATATGCTCCTTTCTTTGTTTGCTTAGGAATTAAAGATTCAATATATACTTCTGTGATGGTGCGTGTCTCTGCAGGATTACACAGTGAAGGTAATCGTATCTTGCACAGGAACCAGAATTTACACCCATTTTCCTGTTGATCATACTTCCAGTCCCATTTATCTTTAGTTTTTTTATGATGCAGTTTCAGTTTTATTTACATATTCCAATATCTATTTATTCTATCGATTTATTGCTTTTAGCATAGCATCAACAGTTGTGAACCAAATCGAGGATGGATGGAAGTACATAGATTATTTTGGAGCTGTAAGAATAATATACTGATAAAGTCACAAAACCTTGACACTTACAAGCTGCCAGAAACAAGAAGTCAATCACTGAAATGGAGGGCGAGTGATTGACATTAACAGACTGCTAATGGGTCTTTTCTCTACACATAATGGACATGCTGATTTTTCCCAGACTGTAGATTGGTCTTTCACTTTCACACAACAAAATAAATAAAAGATTAAAATAAAAGATTTAAAAAAAAACATTAAAAAGTGTGTAAAACTGGAGATAGTTCCTTTATTTAAAAAGGAAATAGCCACACAGCCTTGTTGCATTTTATTGTTAGATGACTCCTAGCAGCCATGGTAATTATGACAGGAGCAAAGCAAAGGAGGAAGTGAAGTGATATAGCATATAGAAAGAAGTCTGCGTTAGGAAGAGGTTAGGGTGGAGGGATGACAACAACAAACAAATGATTCTCTCACTGGAGACCATTGTTCATTTCACCTGTGAAATGGATAATAAATATATTGTTTCTTTTATCCATGACCATTGCACAGCCTTAACCATGTTTACTATTATATTACTATATATTATATTTGACAACTTAAGTCCTGTAACTTTAAGGAAGTACTTATTCTTATCCAGACCATGATCCGTTGCTAAACCCATCCATGTAGTTTCTGTGTCTTTCTGTGTCTAAACCATTACCACATGTTTGTTATTGTTACCATAATGATGATAGTCCAGTACAATTGCCACTGGTACACTCCCATGGGTCGAATCCGACACTAGGGACAAGTGTCCTATATGCTTGCTTAAGTTGGAAGACTTGTTGGCTCACACCTAAAACCCAGCTATTCTATTAATTTTTGGTGTTGCAATTTACAGTAAAATAATTGTGTTCCTGACTCTCATTCACTGTATGCCCAAAAAAAAACAAGCTATAGAATTCATAAACTTTATATAGGTTGAATCAGTGAGCATTATCTCAATGAGTTATGTCTATGAAAATGTCATGGATTATCTCTTTGAATAGGACTACTGGATTGGTGTCTTTTCATTAAGACCAGCCATCATCCAGTCCCATAAGTTACAGGATGGAAGATAACCGCAGGACTAAGTCGGCACAGTAACATGTTGCATTAATGTACTCTCCACTGCGAAGCCATCTTCACAGGCAGAACATGCTCTTTACTGGGAGAGCTTGGCAAGCCAACATTTCTTGATGTACCTCAGGGGCTTAGGGGGACTGATGTCCAATTCTTTACACTTCCATGGCTCCAATTTTCACTCTCTAATGGAGTGAAACATGCTTCACTACTAAGGAGTTCAAAAAAAAAAGAGAAAGAAAAAAAAAGGAGTTTCTGTTCCCTGTAGCACTGCAGGGCTGTAGAGTCACAAAACAGTAAAAAGATAAATGGATCTATTTTCTTCTGTTGATTTACAATGAATAATTCTATGAATAAATGACAATTTTCTTTTAAAGCCTTTTGACAAGAGCTTTACCTTATTTTTTCACTCTCACGTAAATCCTGTTAATGTCATCACTAATATTTATTCATTTATAGGACACATAAACAAAGACCTCTGTCTGTCAAAAGAAGTCAGGCCGTGTTTTTAATTGTATTTTTTCGACTTCATCAGGATTGGTTCTTAACTCTGCTCCTCCACTGCCAATAACCTGCTGGTGCCTCACAACAGGGTGAATCTGTCCTGCTGTTCAATCCTGTAAATATGACTGATTCCTTTTAATCTGCACCATTGTGTACTCATTCGTCACTCTGGTTCTCCTAAATCTCTTCATTCTTGGGTTTAGACAGAGAAGAAAGCAGAAAGAAAAATAGAGAAAGAGGGAGAAATGGAGGGAGGGAGGGAGCAACTTATGATGCTGTTTATTGCTAGAGTAGCTTCAGCCCAACCTATCTCATTAGTCTGTTCGTGATTAAAAACTACTCTCAAGCTGATATCATTAACCTGCCCACACAACCATACACTCTCAATGGGGCCTTACAAACTAGCAAGAAGAAATGAGCTTGCGCCTTGTGTGTGAGCTCTAAATTCACTTGCTTTATTCACAGCTACATCAACATAATCATGAGGGGTGTTTTTTTTAAAGATATAGTGAAAAATAAACAGGCATATTTATCAGATATTGGTTTGGTGTATATGCTGACTAGCCTGTGATGGGGTAAAAGAGGATATTTGCCATCTATCAGAGATTATGGTAGAATCTATAGCCTTTTCCCCACTGTCACCATTTATAATCCCTTTCTATGTTCCCTTATCTGATTGCGACCCCAGTCACAAGCTTCTTGGTGTGAGATTACAAACATCTGGCGGGTCATCTACTCTCAAGCTGTTATGATAAACTCAGCAGCAGAGAGGGCTTCTGGACAGCAACGGGGAAATTTAGTGATGGAATATTCCACACAAGTGAAGCCCTAATGTATTGCCTTGTCATTGCAATGAGATCCACCACCTAATGCTGCTGGTGTGGATATGTGATTAAAAAGCGTAATCTGAGAGGTTTGTATAGACTGATATGCAGTATATCACTTCACAGCCAGAGTTTCTCCTCTTAGCTGCACTTTTTCTTCAGTGTTATCTAGTCTACTAGGGTGTCAAATGTTGTGTCTAGGCGGCATTAGTGAAGAAGAAGAAAATGAGAAATATGCAAAATTTCCCCAGGGTGTTAAAAGAAAACAATGAGGTTGTAATGAGAGGAAGAATTATATACTCCTCCTGAATTTTCCAGTCTATATACAGCCATTACCATCTTCAGATCAAAAAGGCTGTTGAATCCCATCCAAAACATCTGACATGTGGGATCTGGCAATAGATCCAACCAATCACCAAATGGAGAATTGAGGCTTGTTAGAAAGTTCTTGCATCATACAGAGAGCATTAGTACAGTTTACATTGCAGCCTGTGGGCTAAATATTAACATTTTGATCTTAATCCTGTATCCTATAACCGGACGTCCCAAGAGCTACGAACAAAGCTTTAGGATGGGCAGTGTTGGTTTGTTGGACCACCTTGGTCCAGAATGAAATATCTTCACAACTAGGGGATGGACAGCGCAGACATTCATGCCCCACTCAGAATGAACTGAAACAACTGTGATCTCTTTCATCCAGCATTTTCAATTACAATTAAATACCTAAAGTAATGACATTCCCATCAGCCTCAGCTGTACCTTGTTTTTAGTGTTTAGCAAATGTTAGTTGGCTCTAAATTCTCTCTAAATCAAGATGGTGATTGTGCTAAACATCACACCTGTTTTGTCTTATTGTGAGGATGTTAGCTCAAAGCACTGCTTTACCTAAAAACAGCCACACAGAGCATGTCTATAGACTCTTAGTCTTGTTTCCCTTAATGAGTAAAAACAAACATTTCCAGTGTGGAGAATAATTTATTTTATTCTGCATTATATGCAGATCACGGATCACATGTCCAGCAAAATATTTTTGCATTGCCCCCAAAAATCCAAAGGGATCCAGATTTGCATTACTAATTGTTTATCATTTTAATTAGAGACAATAACAAGTAAGCAGATGTCCAAACAGGAACTGTGGCTTTGAGCAATTAATCACTTCCCGAGTGCTGAATCTGACTCTTTTAATTCCATCTACTTTCATCAAGGCTGAAAAAGACAGATGCACCATAAACTGAGATTTTACACTTCGGGCAAAGCTGTGACTCCAGCCAAGTGAGTGTACTTCAATGAGCACCTGAGATACAAATTATGCAGTCGTGCTCTCAACCCACACTGTTCCATCTCCTTATAACAGCTTCATAGACATTCAGGAAACAGAATTTCACTAACACCAAATATAACTCTTGAGTGTGGCAGGAGACTCAACCAGGGAAACTTTGAAATGAATCCACCTGCTAAGGCACCCTGCAAGGTCTCTATCAAAATTTTACTGTTCCCTCACAGTTAGCGAGCACTGCAGTGCAGATGCAAAGATTTTTCAGGAGAGGGGAAATGAAGAGGAGGGAGGCAGAGACAGGGTGAGAAGGAAAGAGACATTAATAAACAAATTGTGAATCCTCCGTGTCTCTATCATCCAACCCTTTCTTTCTGTGATTCTTGCCCAAATCTAACAGCTGGTGACACACAAAGAGAGAGAGTTTGTTTTGATGTTTGTGCAGAGTTGAGGCAATTTATTGGACAGGGATTTAGCAAATCAGAATTCATTGCAGAAACTTTCTGATCCTGGAGGTTCAAGGGCTCTGGATAAACAAGACTGATTGTTTCAGAGGCATGCATATATTACCCCTATTTGAGCCCGAGCCATTACATACAGACAGCTATGGGACTATAAGCCTGACTCATATCGGAGGGATTTTGCAGAAAAACATGGCTAGATCAGTGGATTTCTGTATGCAAGTGAAGCAGGCATTGAGAGACATTTTCTTGCAAAACACTCAAGCCTTGATACATGACAGACATGATGTTAATGTCTTGAGTCCTGCTCAAACAATATGCATGACAGAATTGTTCGTCAGGGGCCAAAACAAAAAGAACAGCTGTCATGTCCCCTTTTCATCATAAACGTTACTGACAATAGCTGACAGCAAAATACTGCAAATATTAAGAATAGACTCAAAATATCACAGCCATCATCATCCTCATCCTTCACCATGACCTCAGAGTTCAGAGGGAGAAAAAGTATCTCTAATAATACCATGCAGAAGGTGCTGACAGACCGAATTCACAACATTTTGCCACACACTTCTGAGGACAAGAGTTTTAATATTTATGCAGTTCACATAAAGAACACTGAGTTAGTTCACCAACTTTCCACTAAGACTGAGCTTGCATTTGAGATCTTTGTTTTCTAGAGAACATAATCTCAGTGAGGTTATTTAATTTGCAAGCTTTGTCACCGGAAAAGTCCCCTTTCAGGCAAGTGGAAACTCCTTTAAATGGCAATAAGAACGATTTTTATTGCCCCATTGCACTAAATGTTTGTAACATATGTTGTTGAAGGGGACACTGTTAATGGGGTTGTTGATCAATACCAATGACTCAACAATTACAAGGTGCTGAGATTTCTGGCCTTCAAAAATAGGGAGAAAAAGTCTGTGCCCATTGGGATTTCAAGGCATTTCCACCCCCCCACTCACACACACACACACACACACACACACACACACAGCAGTTCTAACTGCTCATTTAATCTATAAGGATTTTAAAGCCTCATTCTTAAGCCTTTTAATATACTGCGGTTCTGCATTTCTTCTTTCTTTGTTACTGGCTTTTTATGTTGTGAAAATGTGAGTTTGCTGTTTAAGTCAGTTACAGGGTGACTGTGGAGAATGTAGCTGGTCAGTGGATGCTATGTCAGAGACTTGTGTAGGAGGAGATTTAGTTGTATCGATATGGTAAATCCTGCCGGTTGCTAAATAGGTCAACAAAGAAGGTCAAAGATTCCTTAATGCCTGTTTATGTTGCACTATGTGCTACAGTGAAAGTTTGCTGTAGTTTTAAATGTAGTTCAAAAGGAGAGATCTAGAGTTAGGAAATAAATAAGGAAAGACTTTGAAAGCTTGAACTTTCTCATATCACCTTTATACTTTACTCAGCAATTAAGCGAGGTGTGTTAGCAAACAAACCTAGCAATTACAGACTGATTACAGGAAACTTTGTATCCAAGGTTCTGCCTAAAGAGTGTTTTCACTGCATCTCATGCAAGGAGGATGACCTGGAGCCCCACATTTTGTAACCATAGAAACAGCTGCAGCCACAGCTGCTACAGGCACGCTTCTGTGGTGATAGCTAGCTCACTAATCTTGATTTATTTATTTATTCACTGTGGAAAAGATAATAAAAAGGCAAACTATCTTTAACTGTAAACAGACAGTAACTGAAGTCGACTGCTACTATGCACAGCTATTCTCTGACTTTTGAAACTCTGCTACAAAAGTCAGTTATATGCTGCCAAATGCAAAACAGTAGTATTTTTCAGCCATAAAAGGAATTCTGGCAATCAATGGGTTGATATGAGACATTTCACAACAACATATTACAACTGTGAGACCTCTAAAGAGGAACCATGAGTTGTCCACAAACTGTAGATGCATCAGTCTAAACGGCAAAAATAATTAGAAAAGGTGCCAGTGGAGAAAAACACCGATCCATAGCACCAGTGGGTGAAGGGACCTTGTTGTTCATGGTAGAAGTATAATAATAGTACTGTATGCTAGGACTCTTTTGGTTTCACAAGTACAAAATCTGACCAGTATGGATGTCATAGATGTGCAGTATGGAGGGAATGATGCTACTAATTATCACATAGTCTTTATCACCTACTTTTGTTTTAGTGTTTGAAATAGTGATTTAGCAACTTCAAAGTTATTTTTCACTGCATCTTTAGGAGTCTAATAATATTTACAGCACATGTTAGTGCTGAAATGATTAATCAATTATATATTTGTCCCTGGTCCTCAATAATTAATCAATTAATCTGAAACACATTCAGGTTAAGTAATAAAAATAATCATAGCTTGCAGTGCTACTGTATTAATAGTTAAATACTGCTTAGGCTTATATAAAATTTCTAACACCTACATACAGTATGAGCATTTCCTTATTTCAGCCATAATTCCGCTTGCTGTGGTTGTAACTTTCCAACAATAGTGCCGTGGGACTCTATACAGCCTCCACTTGTTTCCTCCTTCTCCGTACTGCCAGCTCTATATTGAATCTATGAGTGCATTGTGCAACATAAGCAACTCCTCTCCTCCTCCCATGTTTCACTGAAGTACATCTATTTTCTGTTGCAGCTGCTGATTAATCGGCTTGAGAGCAAAATGTCATTATTAATAGCATCAGACAGATCTCAACCCCTGGGATGAGGGTTACAGTGGGAGTTCCATTACACTCTGCCAGGCTCTATCTACCACCTCAGTACACTGATATAAACAAACCATGTGGATGCACGCACAACATCGACGCCATGCATGCCATATCAGGTTGGTTCAGTTTTCTCCATGAATGACTTGCTGTAGCATATATACCTGCAGAAGCTTCCAACAGTGTGTCTTTCACAGTGGCAGACTCTGGAAAATTCCATTTCATAGGCATCTGAGTAAGCCCACATGCCTGATCCACTGTAAGTCTAGTGTATATGTTTGCTACATCCTGTATGCTTTACATAAAGCTTGGGTGAAAGTTATTTTTTTGCTGTGCCCCACTGCATATGATGCACACTGTGTAAATGATTATGGCCCCTTAAATACCAATCACACTGAACAAGAAGGGACTCAGTAATCCTCTACCTCACAGAGAGAAAGCACTGAGTTACTGGTCTAGATTCCTATTAAACCTAAGACAGGGAGGTCATTTTTATAAAAACAAAATGGATGATGGCTTAACTTGCACCTGACAGAACATGACTTTTCAATACTATTGCTCCAAACGCTGTTGCAATACCACAGCAGTTTTTTGTGGAGAATTCATCAGCTGGGGAAGGTCATCCATGAGGCATTCACCCCACAAGCCTTTCTTGGAATAGAACACATTAAAGAAGGATGAGCCGGCACTCAGGGAGGAGATTTGCTGTTTTCATACTATAGGCTGAAATATCACTGCATGTCAGCACAATTGTGATTGGTCACTGTTTCCACCAGATGTGACAAAAGAAATCTTCTTAACAAGTAAAACCTTGCCTTCAAACCACTTTCAGTCAGTCAATAATGTGTTAAATGGTTGCACAATAGGATGAATTAGGTAGACAGCCCTGTTCATGTGTGCATTACAGAAATACTGAACAAAACTGCATTGCTACAGATGAACTATATTCCAGGAAATACTCTCTCAGTGGAGAAATACTTAACTAAGGTCTGTTAGTGAGTAACAAATTCTAAACAGAGATCAAAGGTGACTCAGAGGTGCTGGACCTCCTGGTATCTAGATAAGAATATTTCGTACTCCATACCTTATATATCATCAGAAATAATAACACCCTACCATATGTTTAAAAGCTGCATTACCAGATTCTTTTTTCTGACCATTTGGATACAGAAAAACAGGCTGAAAACACAATATCTGACACATTCACCTTAAATTGATATGGTATATCAGCTGGCCTATCCAGCTGAGACAGAACAACATTAATTGGCATTTGGATAGCCTTTATTTGAAGTCGTGTTGCTGGCGACCTGATCAATCTAAGTCAAACAGTGTTTTCTGTTGTTTGGTGGGCAGGTAGTGTATACTCTGCTTATCAGAGCTTTTTCACTGAAAACAGGTGACTGCTGCTGCTGCTCAAATCGAGGTTGATAAGAGCGTCATTGTGGGCTGGAAAACCAAAATAATGTGCTAAAACACTAGAGCTACAAAGTTGGGTGATAATCCTCTATAGCTTCATCACCATGGGCAGCATCTTAATTGGGCCTGATAACTTTGTTACTGCAGTTGATCAGTTTATGGGTCCATTTAACTCTAATATCAGATCTACTGCTAAGAAACTTGCTATCTTCTTTGATCAGTTTATGTCTTTTGACCACCAGGTTACTGAGCTCATCCAGCCCTGTTTTCTCCATTTAAGAAATATTGCCAAAATCAGATGATATTCTGCTGATCTCGAGTTATTAATTCACACTTTCATTTTCCCCCATCTCAATTATTATAATTCTCTCTACATGTGCTTCAGTCAAGCCTCTCTAAATTGTTTACAGCTGGCTCAAAATGCAGCTGCCAGGCTATTAACCAGAACTTGCATATCTTGTATCCCTTCATTGGCTTCCTGTAAAATTTTGCATAAACTACAACATCCTGTTGATTACATATAAGGCACTGAATGACCTTGCCCCTAGTTGCATTTCTTATCTCTATTTCCATGTTCCACCTCTCAACCACTCAGTTCTCAAACCTCATCCTTTTATTCATTCCCTCTTTTGAACTGCAAAAAAAAAAAAAAAAAGTGATCATGCTTTTTATCCCCAACCGGAATCATCTTTTGCTGAATCTTTGGATTGTTTTAAGCGGCTTCTAAAAACTTTATATATATAATTTTATATAATTTTTATAGATCTCCGTCATATGTTTTGGTTTGTTTAGTCTCTCAGTGTGCTGTGGTTTATATTATAATGTATTCTCACTTTGTTTATTCATTTATATTTTTCCTGTGTATGAAGAACTTTATAACTGTGCTATATAAATAAAGCTTTGCTCACTTACTTACTTTCATATTACACATAATTTCATCCATTGTTCATTTTGTGTAAGAACTAGTCCACTCTGAATATACTCTGCTCATTTCTATTCTTGTAGCAACACATTTTTCACATTCTGTTTAGCCTGATGGAATTGTTGGTGGTGCTAACAATGGCCTGGACATATGGCCAATACATAAGAGTGCTTGTAACATATTTCACAGTTTCATAAAAATGTGTAAGTGATTAAATTAAAGTGATTCACCGTTACTAGGCTTTATTTTTTTCAATTTCCATGTAACATTTTTCATCATTTGGAATGGGATTATGACCACCAAGGCCAACGCAGAAAAAAACTCTTTGTGCTTGGAAAAACCATTTGTGTTAAAGCATTTGTATTGTATGGTACATACAAATGTAAGCGGAGGCTGGGAGGCATGGAATGACATAAGTAAGTAGGTTAAAACATTGTAGGAACTGGACCATGAACAGTGTAAAGTGAATTTATTAGCACATCTAATAGCAGAGGATTTTAGAATTACTTTCTCTTTTTCCATAAAGATGTGTTTATACACACAGTAGCTGTTTTTTGTTAGTTTTTTTGAGATGAGCTTCATGCTACATTAAATTCTAAAAAAAACAAAAAAAAAAACATTTTGTTGCTCTAGTGCTTCTTCAGATGCATCATCGCATCCCTCTAGAATAACAGATTGAGACTGGATTTCTTTCTGCACCAATATCTCTGCTGCTTTTAAATTCCCACCTGGTTGTTACCATTTCACACAATCTCCCATTTTTTGCAATCATTCAGCGTTTATAATATACCCTGATTACTGTTACATTGAGAAGCAGCATTTTGAAGGCTTCAAAAGACTTCTTGAAGGAGCCTGATGAAAGCTTTCTCCTGTAAACTCCCAGAGATAACAAGCAGAATACTGATATAACCGTGGCTCTGTGCAGTTAAAACTCATTAGGTGGCTATCGTATTGGAACATTACCAAATGACAAAACGTCATCCTTCTTTATGCTGTGCACTCACAGAGAGGGTATGTGTTTTGTGTGGTAAAAAGCCATTCTTAGTACACAGAATGTGAAGATTAACATTGTGTTTAACGTCATTTTGTTTTGGCTCATCCAGGAATGCAATGTATGTTGCCAGAAATGCCACCTGGAACAGGGAGCCTTGTGTGATTATGGAGAAAGCTGTGAAAGCTGCCAGGTACTGCAGCTACCATCTCCCTCAGCATATTGTTATGAAACCTTATTTTATGCCACTTTCAAAAGAAGTGTCTCCAACCTGTTCTGCAGCACTGTCTTTTGGTTTAAAACTAAACATTTTTCCTACATCCATTTGCATTTACTGGATAATTTGATCAACTGAGCTGGCAACTGAAATGTCAAAGATTATATTACAATATTGAAAGAATTTGAAATTAAATTAAATTTTCCTCACATCGAGCATGCATGAAGCTCAAGGATATGTGAAATTTCAGGCTAAAAATATGTAAGATTGTCAGAATATTATAAATGTTCTTATGGAAACCATGGATAAGGAAATCAAATGGCACACTGGTTAAGTTTTAAACATATTAAACAGATTAAAAGCTGAGTCTGAGGTATGCTGATGTTTTTATGCTATTCATGAGATAGGACACAACTACTCCTACTCCTAAAAAGGCAGAGCATACATATTTTTCCGTTGAGATTAAAGCTGCTTGGAAGAGCGATATGAGCATGGATGACCATCTCTAAATCTACAAAGTAGGATGACTGAAACTGATGTTTGAAGGTTCTCTGTAGCAGAAAGCAAGATAAACTGTACTCTTTACCCATTCTTCAAAAGCCACACACTACAATTCTGCAGCACTGCACTCCGGAGCACTTCTGCCCAACCTAGGATAGTGTCTGTTAGTTATTCTCAGCAGTCACAGATTCAGTTCAGATTTCAATCCAGAGAGAAAAGTTGGTCGGTGACAAATGAGTCATTCATGAGAAAATAGTTTAAATTGTTTAAAAAAAAAAAAAAAAAAAAAAGCACATCTCACTATGGTAACAATCCACAACAAATGTAATCACTTGCTTTAAGGCCTACGTCCCAAATTTTCATATTTCTTTGATGGAAATGTGTCAAGTAGTTTTTGAGATATGCTGCTAAATTATGACCAAAAAGGAATCTGATGTCTGAAACAATGTATTCTAGAATATGCAGAGACAAAATAAAAGTTGGCATTTAGGATGTAGATCTGTTTTTTATACACCACTAGTGTGGAAAGCTGTTATTTCTGTCATTGTTTGTCAGCTTAAACCCAAGGTACTGGCAAACAGTCCTGCATTCACATGTCTACAGTATTCCATAACTACCAGAAAACACATAAGCATAATCATGACGTCCAGACCATTCCTCAGTCCCCTCTTTCTGGTAAGCCTGCCAAGAGAAACATCAGTGAAATGCATTTCCCTGACTTGTGAGAATGACCGGGGCATTTGATTTTAGCCACAGTAACTGTGGTAATCAGAGGGTGGTGAGGAGTGCACAGCGGCAATTTCCGGAAAGGTCACCTTTCTAATGAGGAGCATTAGCCCACTCACCAGCCACAGAGGAGCTGAGAACCATTTTGTGGCACACAAGCAAGTGGTGTCTGGCAGCTGAGGTGCCTTCAGAATGGGAGCTTTTTGGGTGATTTCTTCCTGTGGGTTAACCATAGTTCGAGCTAAACTCAGAAAAGGCAACAAAACGGATAATGGCTGGTTTTTAAAGCAGTTAATGTTACTCAGCCTAATGTCCACTCTGTTCAAGGTAAACGCTTGACTCTCCATGGTTTAACTTGAATATCCTGTCAGCTATTTTCATATCATAAGTGACTACTTTTGAGAAAATCACTGCACTCGTGGAACAATGTGATGGTGTCAGAAAGTCAAAAGACTGCGCAAATAGGTATTTAATGTTAAAGCCAAACTTTTGGTCACCTACATAAGGGGAGTGAGCTACTTTAATATGCAGAGATCTTGTAACACAACATCCATATACTGTATGCATACGTTCACTAGCAGAGTTTTTGCAACCCTGTTTTAATTTTACACCAAAAAGATATAAGATGATGGGCAAGCACAGAATCCTTATGTGCAGCTGTTAGAAGATAGTTTTGTACACCACTCTGTGTGTGTGTGCATACACACACATACACACTCAACAGAGGAATAAATAGTGCAAACCTACAAGGTTTCAGTTAGTGGGTATAGGATAGTTCTGTTTGTTGCAAACCCACTGTGAGATTTACACTGATTTCAACAAATCTTACCCAGCACAGCGTCAAATGCTCTTCACAAACACAAAACAAGTGTGACACATCATTTGGGTTTTGTGAGTCAAAAATATCATTCAGAGAAGCTACCAAGACTGAGTATTCCTTTCAAGAATCTGCGACAATCAATGGAAAGGTTGAGCCATTTTGGCTGGCATCATTAATGTCAAGAGAGTCAACCCCTCAAACTTGAGTGGCAATCTGAGTGTAAACATTGCACCTGTCAGCTCATTACTGGGGCTTCAGTGTGGCAGCAAAGCTGTTTGCAGGATGGACGGCAGTTGCCTTGCAGCCAGGGTAAATACCTTGCCCTTCTGCTGTATTCCCAGGATTCATTATACTGCAAGCCAACACGCAGGAGGAGCTGTCAGGAGTTACCAGTTCCATTACACACTAAATCCTTTAACAGGGGCTTTAACTTGTTGAATGAGACTGATATTGATTTAGGGCGGGTGGTGAGGTTTGGGAGCAGCAGATGGGTTGATTCAAACCACTAAGGTACTTGAAATGGACCTCTGAAAATCAGATCCCACTGAATTATCCACACCTTCTCGCTAATAAAGTAATTTCTGCTTTGCACACACCACAACAGTACTTTTTTATCAATTTCTATTAATCCACAATCACACCTCCAGTGGCTCTACAAAGTTGCTTATTAACTGTGTTAAATAATGCGGCCCAATAAAAAGAAAATCCCTTTAATTGCAAGGCAGATAAGCTGCTTACCTCATCTGCAACAGAGCAGAGCTCAACCTGATGCTAGACTTTGTTTTCTTTTATTTACTATCCAGCTAATGAAGTGATTTACCCCAAGAGTGCAGTCACCCCCAACCAAGACTGAGCTGTGTGTAGTTTGTTTTAATTTAGTGTTTCTCTGTGTTCTGAAAATTCATCATCATTTGATGCGTGGGAAACAAAAGCCATTTGTTGAACAGTGGGAGTGTGCTTGACTTGTTTTGCTGGGTCACCAAGTCAACAGGACAGTGGAGGATGTGAGACGCAAGCTGTGTCCAAAATCACTCCCCAGTTCATTAATTCCCTAAATGCTCAGTAATTGTCTCTGTAATGAGAAGTACAGTGCGATTTCAGATTTGGGGTTGAGGTTAGAGTTAGAGTTGTGTTTTTATAGCTGTTTTGAAGCCTAGAAAAAAGCCACAGGATAATATTAATGGAATATTTTAATTTGAAATGGGACAAATTTGACCAGAGCACAATAGGAGGGTTGGAACAGAATACTGAACTGGGGAACATTGGACCCTGGGAACAAGGATATGCTTCCTGTTAAACCACAAACTTGTATTACTTTTTGTTACTCAACAAAACAACTAATTACTTTTTGCTGTTAAACTAGTTAAGTAATTTAGTTCCTCTTTTGATGAGTAGCTGATGATATTTTTCAATTTGCCCAGCACTTTGTCTTGTTTTGTTTTTTCCTTCCTAATGAACATGGTCACTTGGCAAAATTTAAGTGTTGTAGATGTAATTAGAATTAAATATATTTCACTGAGTCTAACAGACTTTATAAACTTAAACCAAAGAACAAACAAAACAAAAAACGAACAAAAAGAAAACACAGCAGTATGGAGTGTTTGGTTTTTACAGTAAGCAATAAGCACAGCTGTAGCTGCTCTGTTGATAAACAAGCAACTCCAGTGACAAAGGGCTCTTTAAAGCTATAAACCTTTTTTATATATCTATTTATATTCACATAAATGTTATATAAATTCCATTTTCCTCTGTGTGTGAGAGGTGTACAGTAGCTCTGTGTTGCTCCTCCTGGAGGCATGTCTTTATATCACTGAAGAGCCAGTTTCCATTCTGAGAGTGCAACTCTCCCAGGGGAATAAGGAAATCTTGTGTGTGTCTTGTGATTTATGATCCAACGATGTCTTGCCTTGAAGGAAAACTGACAAATTTCTGCAATAATTGAGGTAAATGATGGGTTTGTCTCTTTTTAATTGATCATTTTTACCCACAGTTCTTTGAGCGCACAAAGTATATTATGTGAATGTCAGCAGGATATGCCACAGGAAGGTGTGTTTATGTGCTTGCTTTGTGTAAAGGGGAATTGCTGATGCATGCAGCTAGCTGAGTGTAAATTGTCCATGGCGAGATTATGAAGACCTAAGTGTTATAAAAATGCAATTTAGAATTAGGCATGCATTGATTTTGAGTATACTTTGCTTTCATTGATGATTATTTAATCGATAAAAACTGCAATAAAAAAAATAATATATGACCTTGCAGAACTCAATGTTCACTTTTTTGTGGGCTTTTTTGCAGATGAGCATCATTCACCCATGACATCTCTGCAAGCGGCTGAAATCCAGCCAGTAGGGCGGCCTTGAGGGGCAATATTCTGATTAGGAAATGATCAATGCTGTAAGAGAAATTGTCCATATGCCACACATCATTAGCTGACTTTCCCTGTGCGCATGAATGTGCCAAGACATGTCTTTGAATCCATCACTCTTGACGTTCACAGCGATCACCTCACAGGTCTGTGAAGTCCTCTCCCCCTCTGGCCTGTGTGAGTAGAGATACACACAGTAGCACAGGGTATGAGAAAGCTCATGGGATACACTCAAAGGCGTCTGTTGATTCACGTCTTTGTCAAACCTACAAACATTGTTATGTTACCTCTGACAGTCATATCAGGTGCTTGTGGGGGGATGCATGTCAGACTCCTGCCACACACTTTAGACCACAATACCTTTCTCTGTCAAGTAACTGCATCAAAATGATAAACATGCCTCATCTGTTGGTAATGTTCACACAAGATAAATGCTGTGCAGTTATAGCCAGGGGAAGAAAGATTTAAAATTCATAAATGTCACCAGAGTTACACATTTTAAGGGCAAGTCGGCACTTATTCTGCAAATTACGGATGGAGGTTTACAGCTCATCTGCTTGTTTACAGATGAATAAGGTCATGTTGAGTTCAGAGGTGCAGAGTAGCTGCTGTGCTTGATTGTTGGAGAACAAAAAGTAGGACAGTTTTGGAGTCGGTGACAAACATTGACCAGTGAACCCCTAATATTAATTTTTCAGGATCAACCAGCAGCAGCCACCAGTTGCTCCACGGATGTGGCACAGCATTTTAAATCAGTAATCATGCCTTTGGGATGGGGGAAGTGTCCCAGATTCAGAGGGCCTCTGGCTGACAGATCAATTTGACATTATATTAGTGGGGGCCTCACAGGATTTGGAAAGCAGTCTTTAATCCAATGTGCTACAAGGAGGGAAAGTGCAATGAGAAGCACAGCAAAAAGGTCTCACACTAAAGAGGACACAGGCAATGAAGGAAATTTAAGCCAGCCAATTGGTTCCCTCTGAGAGAATGAGGCTGTTGTATGATACACTGTATAAATAGCCATACACAAAATTGCCCTGGACCAGGAAAGTTAGTGTACAAGTTACTGAAGTTCTTTTCTTATACAAACTATATCCTTTTGTCATTCTAATTTAAGAGAGATAGGCGTTACAGAGTGCTTTCATTTATGATACAGTTGAGTTTTTTATATCACAACAAAAATTGCTGTTAATGTAATGGGGCTCTGAATTGAACACTAAATCTAAAGATCTATTTTCATACCTTTAAAGCACTACATCATTAGAGGAATTAGAATTGTCATCTTTTAATGAAAACCTTTTTATGCATTTTGCAAACACCATCGTGTCCTCCCATTACAATGAGGTTGTGTGCCCTATTTGTGTAAATATATACGTAACCTGGCTTCTGTAATTGTTTTCCCGTGTATTGACTGTGAGGTGTTTCGTGTGCGGATTGTTGTTGGGCCAGTGAGGAGTCATTTGCTCTGTTCACTTGATTTCCTATTAAGTGCACCTGTTGGCACAAATGAAGGCAATGCAACACAGCTGCAAGTTTCGTAGGAGGTCCACATGGACGGAAATCTTTGTGCCCGTCACACCATAAAGCTGTCTTTGTGATCTTAGTCACTGCAGGTTTAAAGTTCCATGAATCGATATTCGTATATTAACAATGGAGCAGATTATTACGTGTAATATGAAAGGAGACACAGTCATGAACCTACAGGGAATTATCACCCAACTCTGCAGATTTCATTGTTCTTGTGGAGCGCTTAAGCATTTTGGTGTCAGGTTTTAAGTTTTAAAGCCTGCAAACTTCATCAACCCTCAGCTTAAACCTTTGATATACGATCAGCCTTACCAAATAGCAGACAAACATGGTGACTTGCTAAACACAAACAAAAAAAAAAAATACTTTTAACAAAACTAGAGGGTTTTTTCATCTAAATTTATCTTCCATGAATAAAAAATGTCTTTTTGCTGTGTTTTTACAGCAGTATCTGGCATATAAAAGTTCACTTTATTCTTGTTGTTGTTGTTGTTAATGCAGGATTTGACACAACAGCACTCTCGAATGGTGCACTGGGTTGGCATTAAATTCAGAGGCCTTGTACTAAACTGGTTCGTCTCATCTTTTTTTAACAGCAGCAGTTTCTTAGGAGGAATACACATCATTATAGTTCAGCTTGCAGGGTCGTTATATAGTACCCGGGTCCAGCCAGCGTGTTGGACTCACATATTTCGTGCCTATAAATAACTTCATCCAACTGATCTGAATTGAAATTAGCTGTGTGCACCCCATTAGGAAGTTGTTGATGATGAAATGGTGGGCAGCTTTTAGGAAAATATTCCTAAGTTCAAACTAAAACTTTTCCTTTAAGGACATTGGACCACAGCAGGGGAGAACTTTTAGAAACACACATCCCTGCAATTCTGATGATGATGTTATGATTAAACCAAGAAGTGCAAAGGCACATGTACTGTATATTGTGTGGTAAATTAAGCTCAAAGGTTTGCTTCTGTATCCATTCTCAAATAATATGACGATTCTCAATCACTCGGGTAATGGGATATATAGAAGTAATTCGTGAAAGACAACTAAACTTGCTGTTTTGTTTCAGTTCTAGTCATGAGTGGGTAGTGATTTTCACAACATCTTCAAGAGCAAAGGTTGTGCCCATGTACAGTTTCAAAAGAATTCTGAAACAAAAACCCTAAACATGCTCCTCATGTGTAAGCCACATGCAAACAGAGGCAAAAGTGACCAGTTCGTTTTTATCTGGTGAGACATGGTTGTAGGCCACACCCACTATTGATTAGTTCATGGGAGACACATTCTGCCTCTCTTTTGCCTCCCTCTGATTGGTTGGTGCTGATTGCTGGTCACCTTTTTAAGCCTCTAAGGGCATGTGGACTGTAAGCTGAGCTGACAATGGTCTCAGAACTGAAGTTGTCACTCTGTGTGTCACTTGAGCGCTCTTATTTATTTTTACCTCCTACGTATGGTAACACATTCACTCTTTATGCACCCAAAGAGCCTTTTTTTTTTTTTTTAAGTCCCTGTGTGCACTGTTTGCTAAACATAGGAGCATGTAGGTCACATGTTTGCAAGTCCAAACAGTTCCAATGTGCTTTACAAGTGTGTCATCATGAGCTGCTGTTTGGTCGTGGAAATGTTTCACTGTTTAAAAGGCTTCCAGTTGGGAGTCCCTGTCATTTTCACATCACAATGCAGTTCATTCACACCGTTATGTCACATGAGTCATTAACTGAGGCTGATGTTGGTATTAACTTGAGATGGACCCGGAGAGCTATTGCATTGAAATCAATATCCAGGCCCAGATCTTCCAGTTATGCCTTGATGGAATTGGGCTCAGATATCCTGCAGCTGATTCAGATTTTTAATTATGGTTTTATCTCAATAATTTTGTCAATTGTGGAGGCTCACATGACACCAGATCCACATTATCTTCAATGTCTTTCATTTTCCTATTACCTGTTACTCTTGCTGATACTTTTTTTTTTTTAATCCATGCTCTGCACTTTAACAAATTCATTTAGTCAGAATATATGTGTTGCAACTCTGTGGCCAAGTAATAAAATCAGCATTTCCACTACAAGTTGATAAAATCTAGAACAGTTGTTGTTTTAAACTCTGGCACTCACTGGGTAGCCTCTTCCCAAGAAAAATCCCTGGTGCAAAGGGAGTGAGGCATTTTATATTAACTGGTCGCTGCAACAGTGATTTTTGTGGAAAACTCAATTAAACTCAGCTGTGATATTGTCACATTGTGTGACCAATTAGCCACAGTAACAGGAAAAATACACCATAAAACAACAAAATGGATCCAGATGCACAACATGTACTGTCTATAGCTGTTTTAAACACTTCTAATGTGTTAGGGTGAATCTTTCATAAGACTTCTCTTCAGATATACTTTTCCACATACTGCGTAACGCTGTGATAGTCCTGTTTATTGGGCTCGCTAGTTTATTCCTGAACATCATGAAACCACAGCAGGTGCAATTAGGCTTTTTTGACACCAATCAAGATAAAAAGATCCCCCCCCCCCCAAAAGTGAAAACAAGGTGATTGAAAATAAGTACAAGACAAATGTTGGATTACTCCAGTATTCACCCTTCTTAAAGGTTACCTTTTCTTTCCCCATTATTTATCAAACTCTGTTAAGCTTGAATGGAGACCATGGGTGAAAAGTCTTGCCAAAAGTTCTGGATTTTTCTTACTCTTTTGAAGCAATGATGTATTATGTCTGTGGTTGTTGGCTTGCTGGAAAATAAAACTTCTCCCAAGCCACACTTCTACTGCAGACTGCGGCAGATTGTTCACCAGAATCTTTTTGTATTTTGCTGCATTCATTTTACAATGTGCTTTCACTGGTCATCCAGGGCCTCAGGCAGAAAAATATCCCCAGAACATGATATTTTCACCACCACATTTTGTTTTGGTGATGGTTATGATGGTTTATATTATGATCTTAAACTATGGCATCATGTAGTGTGTTCTCTGAAACTATAAAACTTTATGGGTAAAACAGTTTTTGGATATTCCAACAAATTTTATATCTGACAAATCAAGGGTGTTCATTGTACAGATGCAAAAGCCGTCCTGCTCACTGTTTACAATATTGCCCGTGACCTAATACATTTGCAGATTTTTAAACGTCTCTACTATCTCCGTCATACCCAAATGGCCAAAACACCAGATTTTGGCCTCATTAAGCAAGAGAACCTTTTCTGACTCTCTGCCAGTTGCCTTGTCATGGTAGGAAGAGCACAGGTGTTACTAATAACATTAATGACGGCTCTGCTCCAAGTGTCCCAGTAAGCCTTGACAGTGTGACGGTGAACCAGCATGCACAATACAAGAACCCTGAAGCTGAAGCAGCTAGATGGAATTCAGTCATCTTTAATTTTGCTGTCTACATCTGTGCCTTTCTTAACATGTCAATGTCTCCTGTGGAAAAGGCCTATTAAATAGTAAATTGACTGCATTTACATAGCACTTCTAGTCTTAA
The DNA here is from genome assembly GCA_033238685.1 of Lates japonicus. Lineage (NCBI taxonomy): Eukaryota > Metazoa > Chordata > Actinopteri > Centropomidae > Lates > Lates japonicus. Next base: position 8,726,355 of record BRZM01000019.1, on the reverse strand, counting down.
GAACCACTTAAAGTGCTTTATACTATGAGTCACATTCACCACCCATTTTAGCAATCTCATCAGTGGATTTTTGGCATATCCCCTGGTATTTTGTCAGGAAATTGATCAATCAGACCTCTCAGATACAGGTGTACTCGGCTTAAATCACTTGTCACATCTTGATTATCCACAGGTGATCTCCATTTAGCAAATATGTAACATCCATTAGCTGTACAATTTTATGATTTAGATGCATCGAACTAAAGTGGCCAGTGCAATCAATTGCTGTAATGTTGTGACCCTACTTTTTTTCTTTTGTCAAATTATGACTTAGCAATTTTACTGGGTGCATCCTCATGCAGTGAGTGAATCATCTCAGTTCACTGAAAGGGTATGTGCCATTTCCCTTGTACTGCTTTTTTAAATGTTTAAGAAAAAAGTTTTAGGTTTCTACAATATGCTCCAAGGGACTGAGAATTCATGTTGTCACATTTTCAGCACTCCCTACAAAGTATGACAAACATGTGACAACCAGACTCACACGCATCATTCCCCCAACACGCTCAAGAGATGTGACAAAAGTATTCTGAAAAGTGCTCTGTTTTATTTAGCTCAGCATGAGCACATTTGGGAATTATTTTGAAAGTTTTGTCAGAATATTCAAACTAAGATGGTGAGCTTTGTGATACCTAATAGCTCCATTCGAAAAGCAGTTGAGTGATTTGAATATGAAACTACAAAGCATATGCATAAAACATGAAATCCTGTGTTTCTGGTGAAACACGCAACTTTGTTTCCTTGTGTAAAATAATCAGATGACGCAAAGCAAGTTTTTTGCAGCTTAGGTTTGATCAAATGTAGTCAGACTGGTATCATGTCCACCGTGTGCTCCTGAGCTGATGCAGAGTCCTCAAAGGACCAAGGCCAATTATTCTGGTGTCAACATGTTCACATTTCAATGACAGAATATCTCCAACACCTTGTTAGCAGTCTCAGGGTGCACATGTCCACTTGTCATAATTACCACCTTGAGTGCCACTGATTGGAAGCCATCAAAACTGAACTGGATTCCTTTTTCCAAGCGATGTCTGCTGCATAGGCTACTCACTTCCTAATTAATTTTTTTTTCATCAAATTAACAGGGAAGGTACATGCCAGACCTGCGACTGTAGCTAAGCAGCTGTGCTAATCACAAAACATATGCAGTGTGATTAGTGAGGTATGTTTTTATTTGTACACAATGAGTGCTGACCCTCATCTCAGACACAACTCCAATATGTTATGTTCTTCCCCTGCAATTTATGAGCCTTTTAAAAATCAGTATTTTATGGAATAGAGGGAGAAAATTAAAGTGAAACATTTTATAGATGAGCTGAAACAGTCCAGTACTGTACCACTGATAACTTAAACAAAATTGCTGCGATTTGTTTACAATAAAAGCTGCTTGTAATAACTAATACTAACTTAAAAATGATATTACAAATATGAAGGGCTGTGTAATTTTAGACATAAAGGCCCCAAACAAATGCTCCTGTCCTTCCTTGAACTAAATATTCTTTTCACAAGTGCACCAATCTGACTTTGGGAACAGCAAAGTCACACAAATCCAACAGTTCAATCATCTGTGGCCTCCTTATATACCATACTGCAACCTACAACCAATGTGTTAGGCCACAGTATGTGCTAAAACAAAATACACCATTCCTCATGCAGCAGGCATTTTCCTGTGAAATCCCTTGGTGGATAGTTCTCTGCTATGGTGTCATGGGACAGTGGCATCTGCATCATCTTAAGTCATACAGCATGTGCTCAATCTTTACCTGGCCACCATATAATGACTGAATCAGTTCACCTTAAAATTACTATCAGTGTAGTAAAATATGCCATGTGGCAAGTACAACAAATACATACATGGATTTTTATAAATTAACTCATCTTTATAGATCTGGATTGAGATTTGGATTTGGTAGTGTGTAGGAAGGAAGAAGGAAGAAATTCATTTATAAGCTGCCAATATTTGTTTACAACTTTAGAATTAGCCACAGATGCAGCAGCTTTTTTCTGTTTTTGATATGGCAGTAAAAACAGTGACGCCTCAGGGACATTAATTTCTATGACGCTCACAATTATATAACACTGACTTTTTGTTAACCACCTAAATCCCAAACCACAACACACAATGATGTCGTATTTAAACAGCTACATAGAGCCCAAGTTGTCTGTGACCTCAGTTTACACAGGACAGTGAGAGCTTCCTCTCTCAGGATGTTGCATGAACTAGAGCTTGTGCTGTTTGTAGACATTAGCTGGTATCTGTCAACCTCTGCTTTCACAACATGTTATGAAATGATGGAACAACATTAAGAAGAGTACATTATGTGTTGGCTCACTGTAGGGCAGAAGCAGCCTCCTACTCATCCCTGGAGGAAGCTGAGATGGGCAGAGAGTGGATGCTTGAAAGAGGCTATAATATTGTGATCTATTTTAAGTGTACTGTATATCCTCCTACCATGATTGGATGTACAGTACCGAAGGAAACCCACTTATGGTGTGATATCTGCCACATTTCCTGTGTGAGGCCTGATTGCTGGAAGGAGTGGTTGGCAATTTGGCCACCAACCAAATATGCACAGCTGAACACTGCTGTAGCAAGTTACAGTGAGTGAGCTGCTGCAATTAAATTTTACATTAGTTTGTTAGCATGACGTTTCTTTGGCTATTCTGACAAATTGAGCATGGGGTGTAAAGGGTAGTAAAGTGAAGTGGCACGATAGCGTTATTTTGTGTTTTTGTTAGTCTCAGTACCTACCCATTGGTTATGTAAGTAAAGAAACTAAAAAAAGAACAGTTCACTCAGGCCACACACTAACTTCCTACATGTTCCACACTTCATGTCTGGACATTCAAACATCTAGTCTCAGGTATGAGAGATGGTTTCTTTTCCATTTAGAAAGGTGATGTAACTGTCCATGGTCCTGATTCTATTTTCATGGCCTGTCTGGTGACCCTAGCAAAAAGGGCTAGATCAATATAGTTGTCAGTATCAGATGCTATTGAAAGCTGCTAAACTTCAGTATAGAGTGTGTGTGTTGAACAGTAAGCAAGATGTACTGACACCAAGGAGCAAAAATGGGAGAGCAGTAAATGGTATTTGAAGCCAGTGTGCTATGCTGTAGACACAACCAAAGAAAATAAAGTTTAAAAGAAATAAACACCAAATAGTCACAATCATTTTCAGTTGAGAGGCCTATATGTCACTTGTATCCTGCATTTATACAAATGTCAAACATTACTGGCTGCTAGATTTGGGGGGTTATGAACATCTTTGATAAAGAGGAAGAGTTTATACTTTTTTTTGTCATCTCTATGAAAGTGCTGTAGATGTACAGTATATCAGAATTTCCATGCAAAAACTGTGCATACTTGAAAACCTTCCCATTGAAAATAGGACAAAACTTTGTGGAAAACCTATAGAAAGTAAAAGTTTAGGTGGTTATATAATAAATTCCTGAAACTTATTATTTGATGAATCCCTCACTTTACTACTTTTACTGTAGTGCATCAATTTAATCTATGCTGTGCTTTTCTTTTACTCTCAGCTGAGAAAAGAACATAAATGAGGCTGTCATCTAGACATTTAAAACTGATACATAAAAAATGAATCTCCCCTGGACTAATTACAAAGCAATGAAAAGGGTAAGTTGTCCATTATATTTTACAGGGTAATTTTAAACTGATAATCACTGCTAATTTATACATAAGACTCACACATTAATACCGTGAACACTCCGATTTGCACATTAACACCTTTCACATACAACACATGTTTTCAGGCGATCATTTATATATCATAAGAGCAGCTGAGATCAGACTCCATTACTACAAGTTTAACTGCCACTGGAATAGCCACATATGTTCTTAGATTACTGATAACTGAACTGGGTTTTAATCCAAAGAACCTGAAAACATTTGTTACTGGTAGATCTGCAGCTCTTTTCAGTTATAATGGGGAGCCTGACTGACAGTGGAGTAATGGCTGGAGGAATGAGACAGGTTATTTAGACCACAACTACTTAATATCTTCTTTGTAGCCCTGAGGAGAGTAACTTGTTGTTCTATGGATGACCTTGGGAGGGTAACGCTCAGCAAAAGCACTTTAAGCATTGTACCTGAGCTGTTTGCTCTGGAGGACTGTTTCACATACAGTTACATTGTGACATCAATTTCTTGGCATTTTCCCTGTGGGATGAAGTATTGATCTTTTTGCATTACACCGAACTTGTGGATAGTAAACTGGAAAAAAAAACAAACAAACAAAAAAAAATTAGCCTTTTCAGAGGGTGAGAATTTATATCATGCTCATAATAGTGATTTTGTCTGAAACTATCAGCACAAACTCATAAATTGTCTCATCTGTATTCCAGCTCTAAAGCTGTTCTCTTTGTTACCTCTTGCAGCTATGGAGTGATTGTTGCAGGATTTATTAATAAAACATACAGTGCTCTTTCATTTTTTCAATTTTCTCCCTAACCAGTGATTATTTTTAATGACAGAGGTGCAGTATTATCCCAGGAAACCTGATGACAAAAAATCACATGACTAGAGGTGAGCTTGAGCAACCCTATATAAATGTCCTTCCCAGCAAACACCCATAAAAACCTTCACTGAGTGCAATTAGATTGAGACTATATATCAACACATACAGGCCAGATCAATAAAAGTGACATGCACGTATATAGCTATAGCCAGGCGGGAGAGGTGGCAACACCTTTTATATTGTGATTCATTAAGCCATTAATGAGGCATTTTACAACCCGTCAGCTTGGCAATGATTGACGAGGCTTTATTTATTCAGACTGTACAGCGTGATTTCCCAGATACTGACTCCCTACTGTGAAATGCCTTTATCATAGCTGGAGGACACTCAGGAAAAAAAAGGGGGATCAGAAAGGGCAAGCTGCTGCAAAAGAGTATTCTTATGCACAGTCAATGCTAAAACAGTAAACTATATGAAGGAGACACTGTGGCAGAATCTTAAGAGGAGAATGAGTAAGATATTCCACTGTAGCCATCAAAATTAATAACTCTAATCTGTGTGAAATTGGACACATTTGTTCAAAGGTATCAGATATAAAGCTTTCACCCTCAAGTGCTTTTGATTAATCATAAAAGGGCTAAAGCCTCTAATATGCCTTTGTATTCAACTGATAATGAGTATAAAAATAATGTAATAGGGCCTTTTATGCATGATTAAGCCTTTGGAAATGGATTTGTGTGTAATAGCTATGATTTCTATTCATTTCAGAGCACAGAATAAAGGTAAGGCAGCAATCATCACATGTGAGACAAGGTGAAGGATAATAAGAGACAGGGGGAAGGAGAATAATGGTCTTGTATTCATCTTTGGGCACTGAGACAAGCTGTCTGACAGTGCTGACATTCGATCCCCACTGCACCTGATAGGCCAAAACTCATCGAACAGAGTGAGTGTACCGAACCCAAAGTGTATCAAGCGAGGAACGAGGGTAGTTGGGGAATTAGAAACAGGAGACAAGGAGGTAAAATTGATTGTGCATTTGCTGAGACGATGCAGGGCCAAAGCTTGGCAAATGCCACGAAATCTCAAAGCTGCGCAGGGGTTAGTGTATCAGTGCATTTGAGCACTGTTCAGTTGATGGAGGAAAATGGCATGTCAGTGAATGGAGTTGTGATTATAGCACTACGGATTGTGGCAGGAGTTCTTCGTTACACAAATTGCCTGTAGTTATCCAACATTTGGATCAATACTGCAACACAGCCTCATTCTCAGGAAATATCCCTGTTTTTGAATTAAGCACTGAGGCTTATATCTTAGGAATTTATACTCTCATAAATAATGCAGCTCCCTGATTTTTCAGTATATGAGTCGGACTGTGTCCACACTGCTCAAATCTAATGTGTATTTCCAAAGATGGGATATTAAAAAAAAGAGCTGTTGCACTCGGTAAAGGTGATAGCAATGATTTATTTGTTGCATGATAAGTAGAATAACCACTGGCTTTTTAGGGGAATGCACAGTTTTATGTGAAAACTAGCACAGTCTTACATATTCTTACAGTGCTTATAGCACACCAACTGCCTTTTTGGCATCATGCATATTATATATGTTGCTTTTATGTTCCCATCAATACATGCATGGAAGCACATTTAGGCATTTCTTGTGCTGTACCATATCTGGGTACAACGCTTAATATTTTATGCATGGCTTAAGTTACCCAAAGAGACTGCAAGCACAATCCGCAAGGCGCTCTTTGCAACCAACACTAGAACAGAAAGTGATGTTGTACAGTTTTTCATGGACTAACTCATTAATATTAAATATGTTAAAGTGTTAACTAATCTAAATTAATAAAATGTCTATTTTTAACTAATTGCCATACCCTTGTTATAGTTGATACTTGTATTTGTCATTTGGCCAACAAGTGGTGATGAATGTCTATAAATACTTTTGGTCATTTGTTTGTTTTAAATAATGTCACATATCCATACAACCCTTGGAGGAATAGTTGTGGAAATAAAATCATTGGCCGTCTGAGCTTCACTAATTTGACCTGTGCCAAAAGCACACAATATATAGTACTTTCTGGATTTACTGTACACAGAGAAATAATGAAGTCCTATGTTGATTCATTACTTCATTAAACCTTCGAGAAAATGGATGACTGCTAACTATGCATTTACAATTCAGCAGCCTGACACTGAAGTATAATTGGAAAATGCATGAGCTGTATTAAATGCCATCAGAATGAATGCAGTGATTTACTGAGAAAACTCGACATGTTTCTCCCCGTGTATAGTCTGATCCATGATGTAATTTTGTGAAACATCTATTCACTAAAATAGAATTTTCTGTTTTCAAGGAGAATTCTTGACTGTATTGATCACAAAGCTCTTACATGACAAGGCTGAAAGATCCAGAGAAAACTGACATTCTGAAGAGTTAGCACAACGTTTGATCTTGAAAATTTCCAAAATGTGTGAGTGCAGTGGTGACTATTGCAGAGATCCTCTGTGCATTTATCTTCGACAGACTCTGCAGTCTTACCACAGATTATCAATTGTTGGATGTTCAACACTGGAGTGAAATTATTATCATCAAATGATGAAATTGCTTCTCAGCTGATAAGTTACTGGCATTCTGCTGTAATTTCAGATGACACTTTCTTTTGGGGACAGCTACTGCAATGATAGTTGACCAAACAAGGAATGAAAAGTGGTACTTTGTACTGCAGAGGGTAATATTATTCTGAGCTGGTGCATTAGCACTTATGGCATTTGCTCAACTGTTGCATTTCTAACTCAAATCTATCCAAGCCTTTGTTTAACTGCTGCCATCATCTATTTCAAGCTTTCTAGCTTTTGAGTTCTGTGGAGACTGTAGATACTAAAACAGTGATGATATGGAGCATTGTGGAGCATGTGGACTGTCTGTCCTTGAGGCCTTACAAACACAGTGAACGCATCTCCTTCCTCAAAATATTTGTTTTCTTGGCTTTTCTCGTCCTTGGTAATTTCTTTTTTGGAAATTTGGCAGTAACATGCTATGAGTGGAGTAGCATGCAAGAATATTGTTAAAATTAAACTTGCTGTGCTCTCTACAAGTCAGATTTTGTGCTCAGCCAAAGATTCTTTATGTGAGACAAGAATCATCATCTGTAACACTACTATGGCACTGAGTGGACTGTGTGATTTTTGTAGTGCCAATACAGTGGCAGCTCCTCTGGATTCTGGATTCAGATTTGTAAAATGCTATCAAACCCTCATGCACACATACACCTGTGTCCTTGTGCACATGCCAGTAGAGCACACCATACAAACAAAACAGGCTGCTCATCAAAACTTTGCTCCATAGTGGCACTGGTGGTCAAAATCTTGGGCATCCTTTTAAGCAATCTGACTATTGGGAATGTAGTTCTACTTAGGTGTAACCAAAGCTGTAACATAAACTGGAAATACTCAAAACTGTAAAGTGCTGTTCATCACTATCCTGTCAAACCCTCAAAGATGGTGTTTTTCATGCTGTAAGTTTTATTTCATGAGCACAAAAGCACGTGATACCTTTGCTGCATTAACATCTTTGTACCTCCTCAGGGTAGATGGCTGAATAGATTAGCAGACAGATGTACATGATTTGATTTCAAAATTTAGCTGTAAGAGATCAGCCATTATTGAATGGATGCCTAAATACTCCTGCTATGGCTCTGTGTGTCAGAGGAAATTCTTGGAATATATATATTATGTGTTGATGTGATGTCGTACATCAATTTTGCTTGACAGTATAACTTTCAACATCATATTTCCTGCAGCTATAATGCAGATCAGATGCTTCATTTCATTCAAACAGATCGATTGTTTTTACAGATTGGCAGAATGCAGGGGACTGATGCACGCCGTTTGATTTCTGAAGTTAGCACGTATCATCATAAGATAAAATTGCAGTTATAGCCAAATCACACAGACAAGCCAGCGGGTGATCCTCTATAATCCAAGCAGTCGATACAGAGGATCAGGACTTCTGTTTGGCCTTTTTTTTTATTTATTTTTTTTTATTTGGCCTTTTGACGGCACTTGATTGATCAGCCTGGTCTTGCCATTTGCCAAAATGGATGATGAGCAAAAAGAGCTGCAGTCAGGAGTATCAGTTGCCTTTGAGAAGCTGACCTTCAAGGTGGTGAGGTTGCCAGGGGCCAGACAGCTTTGACTCCAGAGGATTGCCACGGCATTTTTCCCTGAGCAAATGCACACCTGCCTTCACTTGATATAAGTTTGTTTGCCATCTGTCCATGTGTAGGAAACAAAATTCATTCAAAATTAATGGGCTACAAAAATTGGTTTTCAAATCTTGGCCAAGGACCCTGAGGTATTTCCAATCTTTTGTTGTTTTTATAATAGAAGATGGAAGGTATTTGGATTCTCACTGTGTTTGTGAGGGTCATAAGTTCATATTGTCCAAATGTATATGCCAGTATTGGGAGACTGGCTTATGCATTGTTGATTTTAGTCTGTTCGTGGGATTTATTGACAATAAGAAAAACAAAGAATATCCTCAGCTTCATCCATTAAACTGACAGCATTTCATCTCTTTTGCTATCTTCAAAAAATTTCCCATCAGTGTATATTTGTACAAAACAAAATACTACTGCACAACCAGTCAGCCTACAGGCTGATGCAACTGTGAGGCCATCAATAGTATGAACCATATTTTCTGCCTCACCTGATATTTTATTCAAACATTCTATGTGTTTCATGGTGGGACTTTAGGGCAAATGTACAGAATAATTGGTCCTCCAGGGACAGGCGACAGTGTGCTTGGCAGTAAGTGACTCATGCTTTTCTCATAGGTCCAAGGTGTATCGGGGCTGGGAATAACTCCCACAATGCATCGGCTATGTCGTGCTTGCAGCTGTGTAATGTAACTGCCCTTTTTCTGTAAGCAGCAACAAAGAAAAAAATCAATGCCAGTCCTATACTCTCTTTTTCTGCTGTGTACATTAAGATCTTACTTTCTGAAAGAAAAAAATGTGATGAAAGAGAAGGATTCTTAAGGCATTCTTAATAATGGCAATATTTGCATCACAACTGCCCTCTTGTCAGCAAGAGCTTACACACAATAAGAAATAGTGGGTATTGATATTTAAATGTGGAATCCAATAATGGCATATGATGATGGTGTTCTTCATCCTTTCTCACCTTAAAATACAGGTACAATACAATACAGCTACTTTGAATGTCCAATAAGCCTTAAACTGATTTTGATATTTAATCATTTCAAGAATAAGTTATTGAGTTTGTTTTGCTCCATGGCTTGCCTCTATAATTGCCTCACTAAGGTTTTTTTTTTTTTTTTTTTTTTTTTAACTTGGTCGCAATTTTCTTCCAGGGTGCATCCATGCTTTGAGGTTTAATGGTGAGTGTCTGCTCAATACTCCAGTAACTGAATTCCAGATTGGCTACATTTTTATCAAGGATCTCTCTTTTTTAGTGGGTGGGAAAATGGGGCTTAATTGATTTCTCTGCAATTAAACACAAAGACAGCAGTTGTTCCGTAATTGAACCATTAATTACAACTCAGTCCAGTAATAATGGCGGCTCCAATACAGAAGAAAGGTTTAGCCAACAGGGTGCACTTTTTTAAATCAAAGCAGCATTGTACCTGTTTGTACTGCCCAGCAAGACAAGCTGGCACGCCTCTGAATGTTTCACAACAGCGCTGTCATTCCAATGAATTATCTCGGTGAGAGTAAAACAATAATTAAACTGGCATTGATGCCTCCAGGCAGGCAGAGCTGGTGGTAGCTTTTGTTGTAATGCCTTAGAAATGAAACCCAACAGGTGTAGTTGTCAAAGTGTCATACAGTACTGTTGCTCAGTGAATGTCAGGCCAACGCCCATGGTTAGTCTACAAGTGTGTTATTGATTGCTGTGATGGAACATTGTGGAGGAAATCTGTTTTGGTCCACAACTTGATGTCAGTCCAACTCTGCAAGCTTAAATCAACATTCACCTGCAGTCTCTGTCACATATTTGTCAAAGCAGTTGGATAAACTGTTCTATTTGGTCCCCCACTGAGAATGGCAGAGCAAAGGTGCCTGACAGCTGCAGCTGCCCTTTTCCCTTCCATGAGTGCGTTTTTTTTGTGATCATGCAATCAGACAGAAGGGGTGCAATCTTTGGAGCATGCTGTGGTGGATGTTTCTACCTCACTCATCCTTCAGGATTAGTGTTTAACCATGACATAGTGGCTCGGGGATGATGAGAACACTGTTCCAATCTCCTCCTTCTCCGAAGGATTGGCAATCCTCAGCCTGGACACAGAAAACGGTGTCCATGGTGTCTTTCCCCTCCACCCTCAGCATCTCAAATTAAAGTTTAGTTTTTTTTGTTTTTGTTTGTTTTTGGGTTTTTTTTTTTTAGACCTCTAAAGCCATACATTGGTCTGTTGCCCAGATCCAGCAATAATCTTTATCTGAAAACATACTGGAACTATCACAGTTTCCTATTCAGATGTAGAGCATTGTAATTCAATAAATGTGACAAAGAGTATAATGAAGATTTAAATCTACTTTACACAGACAGACTCCAGCTTGGACTCTGGCTCTTGGTTTCTCACTTGGATATATATACACCACAATTAGCATAACAAGCCCCAGCCTTGTTATGGGGAGAAGCTCTGCTGTCAGTGGCAGCTAAGCGGGTTACAACTCACTTCAGACTCTTAGTGCCTTCAGATTCACAGTGCTTTCCCCTCATTCTTTTCTTGTAAGTATCACAGCTTCTGTCTGTTAGTCTGGAGTTTGTCTCATTAAATGTGTAATTATGGCAACCAAATTGGTTTCAGGTAGAGATTCCTCTGTAGTTTAATATCCTAAGGTCTGATCTGTGTCTGTGAAATTGGTACCATTGACTTAAATCTAACATAGCATAACAAGAGTACTGGTGAATTTCTCTGTGATAGAAAATCATGGGTCTGTGTTATCTTAGGTCTTCTGTCCCACAGTGACAATGTTAATTCCTAGTACAGTCTTATTATAGTGATGTAATTATGTATGTAATTGTCTGCCAAGCCATTACTAGGCATAACAACTCAGTATCTCTTAAATATGGAGGAATAGGCATGCCGCATTTGCTATGTGAGCAAATAGAATTCTATAGAAATAGAATATAGAGCTAGCTAAAAAGGCCTTAACCTTATTATTCATAAACTGTTTTATAAATAATGCCTTTTTTAGAAAATGGAAAGCTTTATTTAATTAAAGGTGATTTTTGCTATTGCTACACAGTCAACCTTAGCATTAACAGTTGTTTACTCACCAAGAGCTTCAGCCGTCGTTGTGTTTACAAGATAACAGGTTAAACTATGCCCTCTGGGCAGCACTGCTTCCTCATCTTCTCATGTTGGACCGAGCGCAGACTGGATGCAAAAGTGACGCAAAGTGGTATTACGACACAGAACAAGCCAGGGGTTGACTGGTTAGCATGTTAATTTCATTAGGAGAAAAGAAGTGATAGAAATGGATGCAAAACAATAGCTAAGATCAATGTTCTTTTCCAGCTGTTAATGCTAACATTGGGTATGTAGCAATAGCAAAAAACTTGCAAATAGCACCTTTAAAGACAGCCAGATTTAACTCTGGTGTCATACTTTGACCATGGCCTTGCAGTGCAACTCTCACAGAAATTATGTTGATGCTTCTAATGTACAACATCAAATCTACTTTGAAGGATATACTTGGGTAAGGTTAGGTAAAGTTTATGCTGTAGCTTTAATACATATTAAATGACTTACCTTATTAAACCACACCATGATCTTTCTCTAACCTTCACCAAAGTGCGTTTGATGCCTAAACCTGATTAGCATGTGGTACAGAGTAGCACTTCCCTCACTTACAAAAACATTGCCTTGAACATGATCCAGACAGCAATTGCATTTCCTGACCAAAGATCATTTAGTTGACAATTTTAAATCCTCAGACTTTGAAGCTAATTGGGAATGGCTCCAAATGAGTGTGTGTTGCAAAATGTTAGCGCACTGACATGTTACACACATTTCAGGAAGTCAGTTTTGCTGCAGGCTAATAAGTTTAACAATGCGATGAAAAGTCATCAGTTGAATCTTAAATATGCTGTATGCCCTCTGGAAATCCATAATGAGGTTGGCTAAATAATGTATAAAGTTATCTCTTTTATCTTCACAAAAATAATTTTAACAGCTCTGTGTGTTGTGTTGCACAATATTTTTTGTTTTTTTTATTTTTTTTATATATATGTCAAGCGAATTTGTTTTTCTCAGTTCCCTTTTTATGTAAGTTCTTATGACCTCGAGTACTTTTTCATCTGAGACTATTTGTTTTAGTGAAGCTGAAGACCTTGTAAGGGGAAATTAATTCAAACAGAGGTATCTGAGGATAATAAAGACAGCCATCTTCAATGCTTGCTCAGTTGATTGAAAAAACATATTTCTACAGGCAACATGTATGTTTATGTGCCATTTACTGAGATGAGTATTTAAATGCTGTCACAACAAGATTCAGTTTCACTGGATTGCTTTCCAAGGCACTCTAGCCTTTTTGGGGCTCATTTGCTTAACCTAAAAGCATATAATTTTAGTCTTACTTCCTAGGAATTTCCTTCAAATAAACTTGTGTTACAAATAAGGACTCAAGAGCACTGCACAAGCAAAAAGCCCTTTCAAACACTAATTGCAAGTACAAATTATGTGCCGCAGCTTTAGGAGTAATCCTCCCATGGATGGAACGTTATCACTCAAAGGAGTCTTTTTTAAATGGAACATTGTATGATCTGATCAGAGATTCCAGTGTAGAAAGCCTTGTGGCTTGCTTGCCATGATGCAGCAATGACAGCAGTCCCTCTAAATGGCAAATCCCTATTAGCAAAGACTGAATGTGACCTTTCATGTATAGGATGTTATATGTGGGGGAGGTCAGTCCTTCAAAGTGGTGAATTGAATGCAGTCTCACTTTGCTTGGCCTTGTCTACAAATACCTAATGTGAGCCTAATGAAATGCACATGTAAAAGATCATATTCTGTATAGATGTTAGGTCAGCTGCTATTAGACAACTTTCCATTCATTGCACAAAGTTGTATGTTGAAAAAGTCAGTTTTTTCTTATGATGGAGGACATGCTCTTCCCCTCATAAAACCCTGAATCTAGAGCCCAGTCTTTGCTGCTCTTCTCCTGCCCTTTGTATAACCTTAGCTGGATGGCCTGTTCAGCCCAGCTGGTGATGGTTCAGAGGCACACACAGCTGTGCGGGAGTCGGCCTAGAAGGCACTTGTTCAGGGACCTGAATACGATTAGTCCATCACCCAGTGCTTCCTGCTTCAAGGCTACTGTCCAGGGTCCCTGAAATGGGGTGCCAAGGCCACAGAGCTTCCTGTCTAAGCTGCTGCTTCTTTCCATGGTCGTGGAGGGGAATAGGCAAGCTACTGTGCTTATTTTAAACAAGGAGAGAACACTTCAAAGGACCACTGATCCCCTCAGCCCCATTTCCACCACTTGTTTACTGTCTTGACAACTAAAGAGTTTAGTCCCTGGGAGCGGTGTTCTCTGTGAGTAATTACTTTTATCTGTTGAAAATTGTTTCTTTTTTTCCACTCAATAATGAACATGCCATAGTGAAAAGATTGCATTTTGATCACCTTCCTTCTCTCTGAGGTTTAATTTCATGCATTGGAAATGAACAATTTAGGTCTTAAGGGGGCCTCAGATTACTATGTGCAGTTTTGGGCAAACAAACCTTCATTAAGCAACTGCTTAATATGTATAAATGTAGGATGATCTGTTCTAAAAAAGTCTGGATGCACTAAAACAACCCAAACTTTTCTCATGTGGAGGTGAGCCGTTTGGAATCCACTGTCTTACTCACTGAGTTTTGTAATCCGCTAAGCTCTTTGCTAAAAGTGATACCATTCACACTGTTTGCAGAAAGATGATCCAATATACTGCTCAAGCAGGGCTGGTTCCCTGCTTCCCACAACTCTACGGTGGTGTGGCGGTTTTTCAACATTTTCAGTCTGAGTCCGACAAGACTTCACAGGATCCTCTCTCTGCAGCAAAATTAGCTTACTGCAGTGTTGAGGTCAAGCCAGTGCATAATGATGAGTTAATGCTTGAGCAAACCAATCGCTCCATTGCAATTCTATTCATGCACCTGGATCACATCCTGCAGCCTTTTGTGGTGACAGTACTTGATTGATTGTGGGGATATTCTCAGTTTATTGTATCTCCCTCGGGAGGCAGATCATAGGTCACCACCACAAAATAATGGCCTTAGTTGAGGTGTTATAAAATAGATAGGTGGGCAGATGTATTGATAAGGCATATGTACATGACTGGTATGATGAAAATACATTAAAGTGGCTGTTTATATGAACTATAGTTTGCCCTAAAATTACAACTTGTTTGTATTGCTGATTCATATATTATTATCACAGATGATATCAACTTTACAAATCATTATGTTCCATGGCATAAAATTCTCAGGTCTGCGAGAAGATGTCCAGTATGGGAGGAATACAAATAATCCTAGGAATTATCTCAGAGAGATTCATATTGCTCTGCACTTATCCTTACAGGTGATCAGAGAAAGCAGTTGGATAGTTTATAGTACAGTATAATAGTGTGCCTCCACTGTATAACATTCGAAGAATTTCCTGCAGCAGTGTAGTGCAGTATAAATAGCAGGATGGCAGAGTAAAGCATGCAGGGAAATCACTGTCTTCTGTGTCTATGTGTCCTGGAAGTTGGTACATTGTGTGTCAGTATGATTATAGTTTGTCCGTAGATCCATGTATTTGGATGAAAAACTCAGATCATAAGAATTACAGGCAGAATGTTTCACTCAACATCAGCCTACAGAAGAGCTATAATATTGGCTATATTAAATAACTATCAGTTTACAGTCCACTACCAAACAATCGTAGTCCAGCCTTAACGAAAGATATAGAGACAGAAATACTTCAGTCTTTAATAAGTTGAGCTGTTTTACTGGCTGCAGCTTTCTGAAATCAGCTTCACAAAACGTTCTTTGCCTCTCAGCCCTTTTCTGTCTTGCCCTCTATCCATCTCTTTTTGGGCACTGTGACTGTGACAAAATGTGCACTGTAATATAAAACTTCATTATAAAAGCTACATTAACCTCCAGCCAACCACCAAATCAATATTAGCCCACACACTGTTGAAACATGTAGGTGCCAGATATCTAATACCATCTGATCAAATAATAACACTTCAAAGGAGGATTATATAATGATGTAAATATCCCCAAAATGTTCTTAATATTAACACAGTACCAAGAAAAAACAGGAAAGAAAATTGATAAAATAAATTTAAAAAATGGTGCTGTCATATTGCTTTACTAACACAGTGTTTTCAACATACAGGCCACACAGCAGACAAAATTACAGCCGCAAACAGTGAACTCCCTATGCTAATGAACTGATTAATGAGGAACCATTTAGACAAGAAATTGTCATATACCATTAGTTTCGAACAAACCAAACATAACTGCTGAGGGAGGTTGCTGAAGAACTTTCATCATGTTGTTGTGCACAAAAGAAGAAGGAAAAATTGAAGAAGTGGAAATGAGTTAAATTCATTCTAGTTGAAAGAAATTAAAGGAAATTGGGGGATTTTTTCTACATTTCTATTATTATTAACCAATCCTGAAGGATAAAATAACCAAAAGTGCGTCAGTCCATCTCTTTGTAACATCCCTTGGCACTCAGGCCCCAACCCTATTGGTTCCTTACAAATATTGAAACTGGCTTCTTGATGTGGCTCATTAATGTTTTACACACTTGGTGCCAGACAACCCTGGAGCTCTGTGTCTGAGGGGACATCGAACTAATTTGCTGGCTGGCCTTCTCAGTATTTGTCCCACAGTGTCTTCAGCCAAGAGGGATGGTGGAGCCAGGGGAGCTTGAGCCATTAACACCACTGTATTCTGCACATCCCAGTGTAAAAGCAACCGAAACCCTGTGACTTATCAGAGGGCTTTTAAAAAGACCCTCAATGCAGCACTACTGCCACTCACCATCACATTCTTGTACTGAATACCTACCCCATCCAGACTTTCTTGCTTTTTACTCATTGTTACCAGTCCAGGCCAATTCACTCCCATCTAAGTGGTTATCCTGAGTCTGTTTGCTCTGATTGCACTTGAATGGTCCCTGTGGTCAACTGTGGTGTAATGTCTGCCCTCCCTGTGGGACAAGCATCCTCTCAGGAAAGGAGGAAGGACAATTACTAATCAATGTGTACAGCTCCCCAATGACACCCAAAGGACCGGGGTTGAGGCTGCGTCACATTTCACCCCCAAGGCTTTCTGGAGGAATCGTTCTTCCTGAGAGGTTGAGTGGATGGTTGCCTTTTAATGGATTGGCTATGACTGACCACAAAGGGAGTGTTGGAGCATACAAACACTTCTCTTTTTTGCCAGTTTTTTCCTGCATATTTTTGTTATCCTGAAATCAATTTTCTGCCAATCTCATGATTGCTGTCAGTTTTATGTAAATCTCACTGATTAGTTTGCTTATTGCTCTGTAATAAGTTAGAATGCTTGATACCTTCAGAGTTGGAGTAAATGTGTTTAGTAAATTGTGCATGTATAATTAATCATAAATCTGGATAGCATCAATTCACATCAAATGTTTCCTTAATTTTCAAATAGCTCTCATTATCAAGAAAAAGAAAATGTGATATATTCACATTTAAAGCCTAACAACAGACTAAGAAGCAGATAACTGAATAATTATTATTTTTTGTCTGTGAGGATTGAAACTTTCAAATTAAAAACTGCAATTAAAAACCTCTCACCTCAAGAGCACTGGAATATGGAGTGTTATGTCATAGCGTTAAATGTGATACTGCATAAAAACACAGCAGGTTCTATTCACAATAAAATACAGACACATGTATGCCACGGTTTTCACTTTTACCTGCTGTGCATGAAGAACATTTGACAACAGAACACATCCCTCTTCGAGATAGTGTGGAAGTGCAATCTGTCTGCTCTTGGTTTCTGTCAACTCTTTCACTTAGGCTGTATTACTCCCTCTTGTCAAAAACACAAGGAAAGAACAAATATATTATTGGGGTTATCTACCTCTGTGGTTGAGTGAAGTGTATCGTCTACAGCTGATTACATCAGTCTGTTAGTGCATCTGTGTCTGACAGGAGGAGCTCCACCTCCTACAACGAAAAGACAAAGCTCTGGAACAATCTGATCTGATTCACTCACAGGAGGTGCGCTGCCATCACAATCTAGTGACAACTGCCTTCAGTCAAGCATGCTGCAGACTGACAGCAACTTAAAAAAAAAACAAACACTCAAAACACTGTCTATCTGTTGCTGCTTGTGTCTGCCCCCTGAAGTGTCATCAAGGACAAGATGTTTGGTTTAAGGAACACACAGTGTTGGACCTAAAATCAACAGTGATCTGTAATGACAAGGATTATCAATGCATTTTCACAGAAAACAGCTGCTTACTGTAGCTGCAAGCAAGGTTGAGAGCAGTGAGATTGGACCAAAACTCTGAACTGAAAGAAATTAAGATGCTCTTTAGATCTGGAGTCGCTGAGTTGGTTGGTAATTCTCTGTGCATTTGTCACTACAGGCAACCCCTTTCATGCATACATACATGTCTTTTGAACTATTACTATTGTGAATATATTGATAAGAGCAGCTTTAAAATCAGCAAATGTTTACAGTAAAGTTGGCTCCATAACATCCTGAGTAGTCATCAAGAAATGAGAAGAAATGATTATGAATATATAGCAAAAAGTACTTTCTGAATAACTCACCCTCCTATGCAACAGAACACCACAAAACAGTCAAAAAACAAAACACAGTATATAAATCATTTTGTTCTCAGCTGGCACTGGTGGTCAGCTGGGCACGAATGCTACCAGCCCACTGTACCTGTCAGCTCCTGTCGGCTAAGCGAGCCACTAGGCAGCCAGACAGGCCGCATGCCAAGTTGAACTGGCTGCTATACCTGAGCAACTTAAATGCTCGCTGGGTTTTAGCATTCTCAGCAGCAGCCTGAAACAATGACGCTCTCTTCTCCTGCAGTGGTCTCTAGCTCATATCAACCCAAGAACATTCTACAGAAATTAGAGTATTTACTTCCCTTGGGGTATTAGTTTATCACATTTGAGAAATACATTTGATATATAAGTTGGGCAGACAGTCTCCCTGAGCTAAGATGTCAGAACTACACCACTGGCAAGTATTTTGGAATTTAATAAACATATTCCTACAAATGGAAATACAGTAAGGTTAATCATAGCATTCTTGAAACTATGTAATTCATGGCAGTGAGCTGTCAGCATTAGTGTTTGTCAAAGTTACATTATTCAAATCATTTGCAGAGGCCAAGTGCTCAATTGGTTTTGACCCCGTGAGCTGGTATTTTAAATCAATATGCCAAGCTAAATAATGTCTTTTAATACACCTTTTCTCCTTGCTTTATATGTAAGAGTGTCTTAAAAATGTAGTACAGACTTTTCAGTTTGGTCTGCTTTTAAACTGCATTGCCACAAAATAGTAATGTGGCAATAATAACAGCAATGCAGACTTGATGTTCACTCTGGTGGATTACATAACTAGAGTTTACTAATTGATTTGTTATTGAATGGAAACTAGTCCATAAATTGTAGCTGAGGAGCTCCTTTGTTGCAACAATGCTTTTAAGTACATGGCCACTTTTATTCAAAACTGTACTGTGGTTAATATTTATAGTTTGAGTGTAAATACATTTTGCCATGTAGTTTCTGCTACTGTTGTCAAGGTGTTCATTGGATGGGGCACTGGTTGTCAAGCACCATCTGTGCAGTTCATTCAAGTTTGGGGTTAATTTTTAAACACTTATGTTGAGCAATAGAACACTTAATGAGGCATAAATACCACATTTTATGACTTCGGGGTACTCATGGCAATGGACTTCACTGAGAGTGTGTACTGGAGGCCACACGGCTCTTCCTCCTTATTTTTCTCTTCCCTTCAGTAAAAATAAATAGGCCTAATGGCACTCCAATTCTACATGCCACTTTCCAGCAGATGGCAGCTCCATGTGAGGCTTAACTAATCATAAACATGTAAATAATGCAAGGCACTCTGGCTGAGAGGACTTGTTGTAGTGATGGAGACAGAGGGGACTTTAGGCTTCGCCAAAAAAAAGAAAAGGATCAGGCGACCTGTAAGCCAGAACATTGCACAAGTCCTGATACCACTCCAAAGCAAATACCTCCATTTAAATGATTTACATATTGATAGAGGCTATTCTCATGTTGGAGTAATCAAGACCTTATGTTTGCTCATGCTGTCATGAATATTTACTGATGAATTTTGATTAAGAGCCGGGCCTAAGGCTGTGATGACACAGTGCAGGAGGCGTCCAGTGTTATTAATGAGATTCTTTACAGATGAGAGATGTGAGCAACGCTGTAAAGTACTTTTGTTCTTCTATCAGTTTTCTCCTGCCTACCTGATGAGTGAAGTAATTTCCAAGACTGCAGTGAAACAATATGTTCCCCTTGACACAAATCATTATCTTCAGGTGGTCCTTCAAGCTCATTGACTTTTATCTTCACGTTTTTTCGAGTAATTTGTTCCCCTTCAAGTGAAACCCACTGCTAGAAAAGGCCTATAACGGAGAGTCATCTGGTGATTGAAGAGATATTAGCTCATTTACCAGGAAATCATCTCTGTAGAATAGGAGGTGGTTAATAATAGGTCAAGAGTGGTTCTGTCTGTCTATTTGATCATTTATCTGTCTCTGGCTGCCAGTTTGTTTATTTGCTTTTCTTGTTGGTCATGCATTGTTGAAATCACAAAAAGGTGTAAAAACACAAATGTGTGAGCTGTTATAGATGATTATAATAACAAAAATTTTAGAAAAGATTTCCCTGTTTTGATCATTTTACGTTCTTCATTCATCCAAATGTCAGATTTGGGGATTTTCTGAGATGCCCATGCGGTAAACTGTAACCTGCTTTCAATCAGAGCCCAAACATCTCTTAGCAATGTCTGTATTTGTAAGAGAAGAATCTTGTTATAAAGGTTAATGAAATACAGGGATGTATGAGAAAGGCAATGACCCATGTAGGTAAACAGCTTTCAAGGGATGATGTTTTGGTTCAAGGATAACACACTGACAGAGGGCAAACAACAACTTCTTTGAAATTGAAGCACTCTCCTTCACCTTGAAGAAAATAGAATGTCGCCTTCTTTGACAGAGACCTGTCACTGTTCTCAGGGAGGGGACCAAAGAGCATGGCTCAGGATGCAGATGTAAAAGTAAGGAGTCTTTAAGCAGGCAAACAAATTACAAAGGGTCGGGCTGAGGTAAAATACAAAAATACACAGTTAAGGTCAAAAACACGATCAGGCTTAACACAGACAGGCAAAGAACAGAGCGCTGGGAAGCTAAGGTACACGGCAGAAAGACAATCTGGCAAAGAGCAAGTGTAAATTGATATCTATCTTAGGGAGTAAATGAGGGGATTGGGAACAGGTGAGCTGCATTCTTACACATAAGAAATTAACTGCTATTATTCCACGAGTCTGCAAATAGAATTACATTCAACTTAGACATTTTCCATCTTGCTCATCCATGGCAAGCAGCTGCAATAACTTGTTTATGCGTTCTTTGTAAAGACAATGACACAGTGTGAAGATGTTAGTGTAGACATCCATATTGTTTCCACGTTGATCATGTAAATGCACATTTTTCTGTTCCCCCTCAAAAGTTTCTGTGTTTACTGTCACCTTGAATGCACTATAAGAAGATGCAGGCATAAACAACTGGATTTAATGAATGAAAGGATGATTGAGAAGATTGAAACTAAATGATAACAGACAGATTAGCAGGGCGGTGAGGTGGGCCCCCTTTACTTGATGAGTTTCTACTTGAAATCCTGTTTCCAACTGTGCCCACTGTTACTAAAATTATGCCTGTGATCAAGGATATCGAACAGATTTAAAAAAATAAAAATAAAAAATCTCTCCAAGCCAGCTCCAAGGATAGGGTCTGTAAATTAGCTTTTAGAGTTCAAAAAGAGCACCATTCAGTAACTGTTACCATAATGGACCCAAAAGTTTCTTGAGTACAAAAACATTAATAATGCATGAATTGTGTAAAACTGCATGAGACCTGTCTAAACCCAGAGTCCAGGAGCGGTCTCCTTGTTTCTCAGATGTCTGTAGTTGCACACTGCAGCACTATATCATAGCAAACACACTCAGCATTGCAACACAGAGTGTCTGGAATGTGGACAGAATATAGAGGATGTTGATTTTTACCAAAAAAATCAACACTACACCAGACAGTGTATGGGAGTGTATCCCTGCACATCAAGTTCAAGTCCCACATGAATCTCCGATACGATGCATATCTGCAGTTTATCAGAAGCCTGGTCTCCCCCTGCTGTGAGAGGATAGGCATGCCCCCATTAAACTTTCCTCCCGTGGTCCTGACCTTGTCTGGGACATGTCAGTCATGATCAAAGAATGACTCATTGACTCATCTTTGGGTATGCACACCTCAAAACAGAAGCTTCGGCCAGGGAATGTGATACGTCTTCCAATGCAACCATGTCTAGTTGGCCTTTTGCCCTTGGCAGCATTTTATTTAAAATGCATTTGTCTTATCAGCCAAAAGCAACAAGCCCGAGGCTGCAGTCTCCTCCCTCCATTCTGAGACACTACAGATTTGCTCCATTTGCCAAAATGAAATTCTGATGTTGGATAGCACATTTCTCTGCACAGGAAAAACACACTGCAACGTCTTTTAAGCAGCCACATTCAGGAAACCTCAAACATTACAACTTCCTTTCTTCTTAAAGGCCTTTAGTGTCCTTTAGTATCAATCAATCTCATATCAGCCACATGGGTTAAGGTGGAGTGTGTGGTGCACCCAACAGTTTAAAGACATTATGTTACAGGGATTTTATGGATATTGAAGTTCAAGCAGTTTTCAGACAGTTATCTCTTTTTGTCATTTTGAGCAGCCGGCAGTATTAAGAGCAAAGAAATCATAAGTTCAGTTCACTGTCACTGGTTGATATCATCTACAGAGTACAGAGTATGGGGCAGAAACTCACATCATAACCATCAGAATGTGTCACTTTGAGAATATGCTTACAGCAGTGAAAATAATTTCACTACCTTCTGAAACTCTTTGATTCCGATTTTTAATAATCCACAAATCCACACAAATGTCATCTTATGTGTACCCACACTCACCACTGTACAGCTATGTGGTTCCACTTGTGATTACAAATGCAATCCAATATCTGCAAAATGATGCAACTACTTATGGAAGGAAAATAAGACGCAGATTAGACAGTGGCAGATAGACCATAATATTCTTCAAACAACAGACATTTCAATCGACTTCAGTGAACATATTGATAAGAAAATGATACTCTTGCCACCAGGTCAATCAAACAGTGTGTAATGTGTAATAATAAAGATAGGTGAGGTCGACATGAGGAAAATGAAAAATGCGCTACTTGAAAATTCTGACACCTACTCCCACAAAATAATAGCCGCCATTCAAGCAGAGAGGTTTGGTGCTTTTATTGATGCTCTGAGTCATCTTCAGACATTCAAACAGATAAGTGTGTGTGGGGAAGGGATAGGCATGTCTGTCTTTTTGTAATGTTTCCTGGTGAAATTATGAAAACATTGTCAAAATTGATAGGAAATGTTGGTACACATCATAGATTAGATAATTACAGTAAATGATGATCATTACAATAAGAAAACAGAGAGGATGGGTTGGAAAGTGCCCAGTCTCTTAAAATCCCAGAAAGGATAGAAAGACAAATACACCGCAAGGCAGCACTGTCCTTATAAGCACAACTAAGCATTTCCTAAATACTTCCCCCAAACAGTGACTGTCCAGTCACCATAACAATGTACGGCAGGCCTGTCAAATTCTGGACCTCTGCACATATTGAAGCAGTGAGCATGGGGTTGTAACAACTGAGATATTTGGCATTTAAAGCCTTAAGGTGGTGTGGTGTGGTGTCCCTTCCAAAGCCAAAAACACACATTATCTGTGCTTAACACAAGCTGCAGTTGTTAGCATGTCTGGCTAACTGGCTTATGTCATTAACCAGGAGTTACAATTAATGATAGCGTCATTTATGATGCTGTGATGCATCCACTGTGTAGTAATCCCCTACTGTGTGAACACAGGTTCTGGATGCTATCAAAAATTAAGTTAATACTAGTGGCTCTGTTCAACAGATTCAGGTAAATTTACACTATAGCAGCTTCAGTCAAAGATACCAGACACAGTGTTACTTTTGCCAAATGCACCATCATACGAAACATCTTTGCTCTTGTAGCATTAAAAGTAAAGACATAAAGACTTAGTAACTGAGAATACAAACAAGTGTGGAAGTGAAGCATCTGACCAGTGCACATTACACTTACATTTTGTAAGTGCGTACATTTCATCCTCTACGTGGATCATTATTAGTATGCAGACTTTTTACCTGGGACGTGCAGCTTTAGCCTCAGTCTTTTAGCATCAAATCATATGCAGCCAACAAGTGTTTATTTTAGCCTCCGTTTACAAGGTTATCATTTCAAAACCAGCTGGGAACATTGTAAAGTCACCAAGAGACAGCACTGTCAAACAACTCTTAGACTTAACATTAGCTTAATTAGCTTGCTAGCAAAAACAGATTATATTTCCCAGTGATAGTTGTCATTTCAGTCAGAAAAATCAACAATTAATGCTAAAGCCTGCTTTTTTCTCCCTTTGTCTGAAATTACTGGCCCATTGTTTCAAAAACTATCATGGTAAGCTTACTGTGCAAGAATAGAAAGCTTGACAGGTGTGGCAACAGTAACTAAGCTTAGCAAACGGTCAATCTCCCCATTTCTATCCACACACAAACAGATAATGTAAAATCAATTCATTAATTAAAAAGTGCACCATGTGCTGACTATCTTTTAAAATCCCATGAGGGATGAGTCATGTTGACAAAGAATCATTCAATTTAATTAATGTTCAAACTCAAGAACTGACTGTTGTAGTATACAGGATGTCTTATGTATATTTTTGCCTTTTTGGAATGTCTGAAGGTTTCCAGATAACTACTTCTTATGAGTTTCCCTATGTCTGAGTTGTATAGGGTTTATGTTTAGGATGAGGGTTAAAAATATGACCCCTAGATTGATAGAGGTTAAGGTGAGGGTTTCCTCTTATCCATCATCTTCCTCTTAACAATAATGAAGCATTAGTAAAGGTCCGAATGTTTCTCATGAACCATGTAAACAGCAATATTATATATATACTGGTGTTTGGGGCTGTGAGAGAGAGAGATCCATATTAGCTCGGATCACTCTCACAGGCTACTGCAGTGTGTCCGATGCTGAACTGCTGTAATAAACTTTGTAACCACAAGTAAGTCCCAGTGTCAGCGGAGATCTTCTCTTCATCATCTTCACATCGACATCACCACCTAATATACCACAAATTTGGCGTCACGAACCCGGACGTGTTGTGACTTCTACGGCGTTCCTAACCAGCTTCAGTACCTACTCCCACACCAAGCCGCCTGGGATACGGTGAGCATTTCTCACTGGGGCGCTGGTTCGTTTATTTGAGGTTATTAATGTGTTTGCTGTATGGTCGCACCGAAAAGGTGTGCTGTGTTGATGTTTGGAGTGATGCTCCGTTCTAAATTTGATTTTATTGCGCTGTGGATAGCGCATAAAGGGAGAAGTGTCAGAAAGTGTAGAAGTAAATAAAGTTTGAAAATTAAAGAAGAAAACCTAGGAGTTTGAAGTAAAAGTGTAAAATAGCTGAATTAGTAACGATAAAATTGAAGCTAGATAAAACACATGCAAGATTAATGAAGATTGGGCCCTTATCTTTATAACAGTGAACATGTGTACACATCAGTCACTGCGTGAAAGTCTTCGAGAAATAGTTAGATTAGAGAAAGGAATAGAGATAAAAGGAAAAAACCGCAGATTCGGTTCGCCCTCTGGGAGGTGGTTTTAGACGGGCCAAAATAAAACATCACTAGGTGAATTTCAGGTCCGGTTCAAGGGCTTGGGGGGTGTAAGAGTGCAAAAATTCAATTGTAAGTTCCCACTCAGACACTAGTTGACGAACAAGTGTCTGAAGCAGCCTCTCGTGAATATCTACACTCATAAGGTAGCATAAATTTAGAAGGAAAATAGAAAAAAGGGCGGCAGAAAAGCATGCTATGGGATAAAGTATGAATGAGTAGATTTTTGAGAATTTAGGATTTGGATATTGTTTGTGTTTTTGGGATGAAGTTTTGACTCTGCTGTGTGTTTTGAAAATTCTTTGTGTCCCTGTTGGTGGTAGTGCTTACTCTGTCTTATTATTGTGTGTGTGCGTGTGGAAGGAGCGCTGTCTCAGCTGTATGAAGGCTGTGACACAGGATGGTGTATGGGATTTATGTTAAGAAATTGATTTTCAGTGAATAAGAATATATAGGTTGTGGTTGAAAATAGTAATGTATAAAAGAAAGATATTTTTGTCTGATATGGATAAATTTATGAGTTTTGAAGGACGTTTTATGATTAAAACCTGTAGGCTTCTTTTAAGAAGACGTTTTATTGATAAAAGTACAGGCCTCTTTCAAAGACATTGCTATTGTTAAATATGAGCCTCTTACGAGGGGACTTTGATATTGTTAAAGTATATGAGCCTTTTTGGGGACAGTTTGAACAAAATCTATGAGCCTTGTTAAGGACGTTTTGAGAAAAGAGGAAAAACTTGAGCTAAAAGGACATAGAAAAGACTAGTGTAAGAATGTTTTAAAGAGAAATAAAGGAATAGTGGGATATATGGTTTGTGGATGATAATGAAGGGGGAATTAAGATTATATGGAGTAAAATAGATTTTTATGTTAGTGAGGTATGTTGTGAAATTATACTTTGGTGTTGTGAACTTATTGTTATATTGATTGAGTGTTTGGTTCTTTTGGAGTTGGCAAATTTATTGATTGTGGTAAAATAGTGATTTAAAATAAAATAAAATAAATAAAATAGGGGGAAGTAGGTTAAGTATTTAGAAGTAGTTTTATTAATCAGTTGAATTTATAATTAAAGGTTATTACAATGTGAAAAGGATATTAAAGTTTTAGAGGTAATTACCCCTGTTGAAGTAGTACAGAAGAATAATCCTTTAATTAAATGTATTGCAAAGATATCGGAGAAATGGCATGAGCGTTGGCCTGAAATTGATCAACCATGGCCAGTGGAAGGGACTCTTAACTTGATGTGATTAAAGTAATGCATGTACTTGTGTCTGTATAAAGTGAACAAAGAAGGCAGAAAGGCGTGAAAAGAGACAAGTGGGGAGCTATGGGAAAAAGGAACATGATCAGAAGGAAGCAGGATCAAAATTCTTGAAAAACTTAATCAAATACAGTTGGTGGACAATAAGAAGAAGGAAAAGCAGGCTCTGGTGATACAGGTCGAACTCCGGTTGAATCAACCACATCGCAGCCACAGTCAAATCAGGTTTCACAGCTGCAGCCATCTCAGTCACCATTGGTGGTGCCAGCTGTTTCCTACCCACAGTCAGTTTTGGTCAAGGGGCAGACCTGGAGAGGAAGAGGTGGGGAAATTTGGAGGAGGAGGGAAGGGAGGAAGGTTTAATCAAACTTTCCAACAGTTTTCAGAAGTATGTTATAACTGTGGTTATACTGGCCATTTGCCCGTGAGTGCAATAGACCGGGAGGAAATTTCAGAGAAATTTTAGAGGAAGCTTTAAAGAGGAGGATTTAGGGTCAATCAAGACCACCTGGGACAGTGAACCCTTATAGGGGCGAGCGGGGTTCCTAGGGTGTGAAGAAACCTGAAAAGAGGGGTGTCCTTCAAAGTAGCATCAGGGCGGATATCAATACTTTTTTTGTTGCTAAGTGAATAAACCACTATTCTGCTCCATTCAGTGACAGGTGGTCTTTTCTGCCTAAAAAGACACCAATGGAATGGCGTTAGGTGTATAATTAACTTATTTTACTGAGCAAACAGGAATGTGTGAAACAAAAAAAGGCGGCTGGGCGCTGACTGTGGAATATCAAGGCCAATTGTACGAACCAAACCAAAATGTTCAGCATCTATCTTTAGCAAACCCTCCTTTTCCTGTCTACTCCATGATGGAATTCCCACCCTATTTGATTAAGTAATTAGTAGAGGTCACAGATACACTTTGATTAATAAAGAATGTAATCAAACCAACAATTACTACAATAATGTTGGGACGTTTGGTGTTAATGGGTCTTAAATGGAGTAATTGCACAGAGGAGCATGACACAGTTAGATACTGTGCTGTAGCTCCAAGATAATTATCTCAGTCTCATTATCCAACCTGTTTATGATTCTCCTCAGTGCTTTTGTGTTTTGGGCCCTAGATGCAGCCATGATGCATGCTGAGAAATAGCCAGGGTGTCAATGAGCTATCGTGTACTAACCAAGAGAAATGTGGTGCTACTGTAATTTGATGCCATTGTCCAACTAAATGTTAACTAGCAGAGACCCATCAAAGGAAATCCCAAATCCTATTTCGGAATCTGTCTTTGATTTCTATGTAGAGGAAAATGAATCTGAGCCTCAGTAATATGAACATGGAGCAGATGACTTAAAGACATCTGCGCAAGGTGTTTCATATATTACCATATTAAGAGGATTATCAGCACAGAGAAGATAAACAAGACAAGGCTAGAGGGATGTGGTGAGCTTATCTGCAGCAAATAAAATGTATTCAATCCATGTACCTGTCTTTTAAAAGCATATTTTCACCTTGGTTATGAAATCGTTTCCTCATTTTTAATTGAAATGCATGGGCTAACCTCTAAAAGGGTAATTGCACTGGGAAGGAATGTTGTCCTAGCTCGAGAATGTAATCCCCTCAATTCCTTTAATCTATGGAGAGAACTTGCCCTTCCTTTTTGATGTGCACTCTAATAATGCACAGATAGACTGCCCCCACACCCACAGTATACACACAGTATGGATTTATGTGGCTCACAAGTTAACTTGTGTGCTAAGTCAGGAAGATGTGAGCGGTCAGTGAGCGTGGTGGGAGATCATTGCCCTCTCCGTCCAATGAGAGCAACCTCCTCTTGTAGACGTGAATCTCAGGGCACAGATTCAGTTTCTGCTGCGGTGCAGGTTTCCCCCATGTCAGCATATCAGATCATTTTTAAATTCACAACACATACGCTGTGAGATTCACTCAGGATTTTCACTCCTGGGAGGTGTTTCTGTGGAGACAACACAGGATGTTCTGGAGTCATCCAGCTCTTTTGACCCTGTTTGAAGCATATAGGTCTTTTTATTTCCAGAGAAGAATTGCTTGAACTTTTGTTGAGGAAGGTCAGTATTTGTGCATCAAGACAGAACATCAGCACTCAGGGAAAATACTGATCAGCAATGGATTTTTCCATTTTGCTTAGAGTGAGCTCACCATAAGACAAGGTTATCCACCATATATAATACAGATATAGAAGAAAAGTGGCACATCATCACAGCCAATTGTAGAAAAAATAAGAAGAGTGATCATCTTAAGGGACTAGCTGGTATGACCTTTTAAAGGCTGAAAATTTGACATGTGATTTGTGTGTGTTTATCAGATCAAACTGTAAAGTGTGCATCAATAACCTCTGTTGTATAGCTTCCTTATTTATGTATTTCATCTTGACAGTAACTGTAGCAGCAAGCTTTTAGCCTATGTTAGAGAGGAGACAGTAGAGACCAGTGATTTTTAACAGTGTACTCATGAAAGCAAACAATGATAGATGTATGTAAACACCCAACATTATTGAATGTGTTTTCTAATGCCAGAGTATCAGCCCTCCGTGTGTGGTCTAAATCTGAACAGTGGTGCATGAATAAATAGATAAAAACATCACAAACAGTGCCACAACACTTCAGTTCCACTCTCTGGTTTCTTTGTGTGCACAACAACTAGTGATGTAAGTGGGATAAAATACTTTGTTCAATTGTAGCCAATCATTCTAGATAAACCTATTTGTAAACCTATCAAACAATAAACCCATAGTCACTACAGCATCTTAGTATAATCACTTTTACAGCCCAGTGGTTCATACACACACACACACACACACACACACACACACACACACACACTTCTCCTCTCTCTGTGGAATTGATTGATATCCAAAGTTAAACAGCAGGGTAAAGTGCACAGCCAATAATCGCAGCATGCACAACCTTTCTCACCTTTCTGCCTCTTTTGGATGCTCTGCGACAGCCATAAAGAAGTCTGTAAAACAACCGCCAGTCTCTGTGACCTCCTGCTGGAGACAGTTCACGGGGCTGACTCTCTCACCTAGTGGGCATGGCTATTTTATCTCCACAGGCAACCTTGAGAAATGAATACCAAAACAGAAAGACTGAGGATGAGGAGGGAGGCAGTTGAAGAGAGCGAGCGACAGACAGAAGCAGACAGAGAGAATGAAATGGGGAGTGAGAGAGCATAGGAAAGAAAATGACTTGGCAGTCACCCAAGTGGATCATTACCTTCTGCTCCACAAATGTGATGTAGTGGAGAAGGTGAAACTGATAGTTTGGAAATGAGAGGAGCGCGCTGGACTGATACTTAATCATTACCACCACTGCACCATGGCAGATAGCGGCTGCGGGCTTCAAGGTGTTCTCCCCTGATGTTCACTGGAACAGATCGACAAGCTTGTTCTCCGCCTCCAAAGGGAGGAGTGTGGCATGAAGCGATTAAAAACATACTGCCCACTTTGTAACTGTCCGCTAAGCGCTTAGGCCCAGCAAGAAAATGTTTGCTCTGTTTCTTGGAGTTAGTTTGATTTATTGGTGCTGCAGTGTAAACACCACATGTGGACATTCCACTGATCTTTTCACATTCATGTCCAGTCTCTGTTCTGTTAAATTTAGACTATACAATTGCAGTTACTTACCAGCTGCAAGTTTACATTTTGCACAGTCAATGCACACCCACAATGAACTTACATGTGACTGTCTTTGGGTCTGTCAGAAGCAACAATCTAATGAAGCTCGGAGAAAACCCTGGATGCATCATTAAGACAGAGGAAGCAGTGAACTTACAGTGGCCTGGATGTGCTGCTTTTCTGAAGAGTTTACGCACAGTGATGGTTGGAAATAGGAAAGTGGTGTATCCTGACGCACTGATATGCGTCAGCCTGTAGTGACATGCAATGCATAAAATCATACAGACACAGGTCAGATAATTCAGTTAATATTATATCAAACATCAGAGTGGGGAAGAAGTTAGATCACAGTCACTGTGATCGTGGCATGATTGTTGGTGTCAGATGGGCTGATGTGAGTATTTCTGAAATTGCGGATCTCCTCAGAATGTCGCAGATTCAAGCTGACAGAAAAGCTATGGTAACTCAGATAACCACTCTTTACAACTGTGGTAAGCAGAAAAGAATGCACAACATGTCAAACCTTGAGGCAGATGGACTACAACAACACCAAACTACACCAAAACTAGATAGCTGTGGACTGGAAAAAAAAAATTGCCTGGTCTGATGAATCTCAGTTGCTGCTGAGGTACGCAGATAGTAGGGACAGAATTTGGCATCAACAGTCTGAATCCATGGACCTGACCAGCCTTGTGTCGACAGCCCAGCCTGGAGATGGAGGTGTAATGATGTGGGGAATGTTTTCTTGGTACACTTGAGCCACAATTTACCCATTTTCAGATGGCTACTTCCATTATGACAGTGCATCATGTCACAAAGCAAAAGTGGTCTTAAGCTGGACTGAACATGACAATAAGTTACATGTACTTCAGAGGCCTCCCCTCTCACCAGATCTGAATCCAACAGAACACCTTTGGGATGTGATAGAACAGGAGATTTGCTGGATGAATGTGCACCTGACAAATCTGTAGAAATGCTGTGATGCAATCATGTCAACATTGAGCAGAATCTCAAAGGAGTGTTACCAACATCTTGTGCCACGAAGAACTGACGCAGTTTGAGAGCAAAGAAAAGCCATACACAGTGTTAGTGTGGTATTCCTAATAAAGTGCTCAGTGACTGTAGTTTGGCAAAACAATACCAACTCAAGGTCAGCTCACTAGGTTTTGAAAGCATTTTGGTAATTAAAGAAGGAATGACATGGTTAACTGTATGAATGAATTTGTGAATTTGAGTGTTGACAAATAGGACAAATAGTTTCAATTCAGAATTCCTGGGAGAAAAGAAAGATGTTACTGTTTCAACAACAGACTATACGTGTGTTGTTAAACACTATGTATGTGTTCACTGACGAGAAAAAAGATACAGATCTTTAATGATCTCTTATGACCAGAAACAGACAGAACGACAATAATCATAAACAGTAAACATCTCTTTCTTCCAGTCAAAACTGAGCTAAATTTGGAATCCAGGAGGTTTTACTCGCAAGACCACTTAAGTTTTTCTGTGATTCATCAGCCGAAATAAGACTCCAACAAGATGATGTTGGATTCACCGCTCTTGGATTACCTTCCAGAGAAGATGTCGATGATAAAATGAGAGTAGACACCAGTGCTGGTCCCAGTGTGGAGAAACAGATACCACTGGACTGCACCATAATGGGTTCCTCAAAGCAGGTCCTTGGCTTGACGCGAGGTTGGCTCAATGTGAGTAACAGTCAAATAGCAGCATTAGACTCACTCATCCTGCTGGACTCTTTGAAACTGGAGCTCAGGTCAATGGAGGGATCACACCCATTAAAACAAATTGAGACTTCTGAGAAATGATTCATGTAATTCTTTAATACTAAAACTAAACTAAAACTACTTCTGACATTCAAATGTCATTTTTACATGTATTTTTTTTCCACTCAAGGGAACAAAGAAATTACAGAGAGCCTCTATAAACAGCATTTACCATTTTTTATGTACATGTGCCATCAATGACAACAGGTTATTTTTGCTTTTTGTATGTGGGCTATCCACCATGTCTGACAGATGCAGGGGTTTTGCTCTTTAAAATACTAAAAGAACACTGCTGAAGTAATGACATTTTACGACATTTAAAAAATGCACTTATGATACAACAATTCATGCCATAGAATGTTTTATCACATTCAGCACCGTACATTTACTGTATGTTCATGATGTATTGTAGTGCATGTCACCAAGTCTAAGCCACAAGAGCTTAGTCAAGTCCATGCTGATTAGAAATATATGCATACAATTTATAGGTTAAAATGCTCAAATTCTGACATTCTTAAGTTTTATCATGTTCAATATAACAATCAAATTAGTCATAAAACATGCCTGAGGCACAAATAAGCTTACTTTTACTTTTCTTACTGTTTTAATCAGTAAGAATGGTGTAAAATCTATTACAGGATCAGCCTGCAGTAAAAATAGTCATCAGACTCCAGATGATAACAGAGTTATCCTTTAATTTTTACGCATATCTAAAAATATAACTTCCTATTTTCCAGTGTTTACGTGTTTACATTTTCCAATTTAAAACATGAGGTTTCATCATCTTCACTTGCAGAAACTGAGCTGATGATGCAATCTGTGCCATACTGTATCTGCAAACTTAAAGGTTTTGCAGCTGTGTTTTGTAGGTTTTGCAGCTGTGTGCAAACACAGAGCACAGTCCACTGCAGTGCTCAGTCCTTACATTCAACATCAAAGCTGTACTATATCAATAAACATTGCAGACAAATGCATATGCCACTGAGAGAACATAGTGTCTAGGAGGACTGTTTCCTGAGTCCTTGGCCTTTGATTCCCAGAGAGAGAGTGGCTCTCCATTTCTGTGCAAATTCCTTTCATCTGACCTAATCAATTGCATTTCTCTAATGATGACAAGAATGATGACTGAAAGTGCACCAAGGCTGTATTAATGGATGCATGGGTGCTCTCACAAACAGTGATCAATAGACACTTCAGAAAATGACTCGACCCTGGCTACCCAGAGTGTTGTCATTTCTCCTGTTTGACTTTCCTTTAGTTATCTGTTTAAATGATTCTTGCCACAGAAGTTGGAGACACTCTGAGGTTGAGTTGAGATTATTATGTGGGTCTTTGTGTTTGACTGGGAACTGGAGTTAAACAGCACAAAAAGACAATATTGCTCTCTTAAAAGTCAAGTTCTGCTGACAGTCAGCTAAAATATTATTGCAGAGAATCTTGAACCTCAATATACAGCAGCTTGAGAAATGGCAGGATTTAAAAAACAAAAGCACGACGATGACATAAGTTGTTATAATCTGCCAGGAGAAGGGCACTTTGCACTTTGGATACACTCACCTGCTGTATTTTTACTGCACTCAGTGCCATTTCGTTGCCACCTATTTTCTCCTTTTTACATGTCTGCAGTTTAAAACTGCTGTTTGAAAACAAAATGGCACAAGGCAATCTGACTCAGTACTAAACCATAGACTATTCAAGCAGCCATGTGTGGCACCTCCATTAGGTTATCACACAGACATCTACTGAATTTAAATTCATTTTGAATGGAATCATTAGCCAAGCTGACTTCCATTCCATTGGATTGCATTAGACTGATTAACAAAAATGAGCTACATAAAGTATTAATTGATATTAAATGTTACATAAAAGATTTATTTTAAAATGCAGATTAAACTGAGTATTTCTTTTGCATAAAATAATAGCAGTAGCAAACAATAGTGAGCAATTATGTGATCTGTAAGTTCCCTTTCAAAGGTTTCATTTTAAACCTGGATATCCATCATCAGAAAAAAAATGCCATGGAACTATCTGCAGGCATCAAAGTGATGCACTGAATAACTATTAAGTACAGCTTATAGAAACCCAGTCCTAAGGCAAAGTAAGGCAACTTTATTTGTAACTCTTTTAAAACACAGGGAATTCATATTACTTCACATAAGGCAAAGGCAGGCATTAGAACATTATAGAAATACAATAAAAATGAAATCAACTGCAATAGAATAAAATGAGAAAAAGAATTATTACATGGATTTTTAACCCTAAGCCTGTACTTAACGCCTACATCCAGCGCCTCATCTTGTCATGCTGTACTATTGGAGTGACTATTGTGTGTCACCCTATCAGTGCTGCAAGTAGTCCCAGTCAGCTCCACTTGCCAATAGATGGTGGATACTACCAATCTTTCTACAATCTCTGTTGATAACACAGCATGGAAATAGCCTGTGAATGTGAATTTTTTCTTATATTACTTGTATGACCTTTGTCAGAGTGACAACATGTGTAAAGTGTTTTTTGGGGGGGGGGGGGGGGGGGGGGGGGGGGGGGGGTGATGCCATGATAAAGCAACAGCAAAGAACATCAACGCAGGGTCATGTCATGCACTGGGCTGGCACTCTAATCTCATATCTCTGGTCAGCCAAAATATAGCCTGTGTTTTTTTGTTTGTTTTTTGTTTTTTTAAGCAACAAAAGCAATTTTACGGTACAAAGCTTGAGTATGCTCAGTAGATTTCTGCCCAGCAGTGGGAGGATACTGGCCTTTAGACAAAAAATATGAATACTATGGTGTCATTTCCCTGTTCATCTGCACAAATCTGTGTATATGGAAAGTGAATGATGTTTCCTAACCACCACTAAAATGTGCTAGTGCAGCTGTTCACTACCCTTTGGAGTCAAGCAATTAAGTTTGCAGGCTACTGCTTAAATAAGGAATCTGTTTTTTTGTCAGATTTTAGTCAGATTAAATAAAGCAAGACTGAGTAAACACCTGCAGACAGTCTGCTCGGAAGGAGAAAACCATGTCTCCCTGAGAGTGACAGCTGACAGAGTCAACCGCAGACAATTTCCTTACATCACTGTCAGTCAGCTTAAAAAAACACAGAAACAATCCACAGGTAATAGTTTCTTTACCTGTCACTCATGTAAACTTCAGGACAGACAAAATCCAATTTAAAACAAATGTTGAAAGACATATAATGTGGCTTTGTGTGTGATAGTCATGTAGGGAGGGAGAACAGACCATACTGGGTTCACGTTCAGAGTATGCCTTCAGAGTAGCATCAGTGTTTATATTAAAATCCAGCTTGTGGGAAAGAAAACACTATGCTTTTGTACTTACTGCATTTGTTTAATGCTGGTATGCACCATTATGCTTGCTGAGCTGATATAGCTGAGTCATTGAATCTTGTGTTGGCTAAAATTTAATTTGTAAGGCGGTATTGCTTTTCAGACTTCATTAAAGCAGCATGACACTAAACTAAAACATTCAATCGTTCTTGTAAGCCTATGGATTCAGATCAGTGTACACTCAGTTATCCTTGGCCCAATTTTATTTCGTATTTCACCCATTCATAATTGAATAAGAATTTGTGCAGCAAACGTGACTTTAAGAAGTAATAAAACTCAGTATCAACTCAGAAATCCAGAATGTGAAGTTTTTCTCCTCCCTTGAAATGAAGTAAAATTGGCTCAATTAATCTCCACAGTCATACATGCATGAAGACATCTGATGAGGTGCATGAAGGTACTGGGAGATAAGATTGACAGATAAGATGGATGGATATGAGGCCCCCTAATGAAACAGATGTGCACTTTAATTGGTTCAGTGATATTTGTCAGGCATTTGGAGAGTCTGGCAGTTTAAAAAAATTAGATTTTCAAACCAATATTGCTTTTTCAGTCTCCCATCTTGTTCATCAGAGTGAAGTGGTGCAGCACGTCAAAGTGTGAGCAATACGCAGTGGTAGAGCTCCCATCCACACCAGTACTGCTGTTTTAATCAAGACAGATTATTACACCTGGGAAATGTTCATCACAGCACAATGCTGAGAAGTAGAGGAGAATATTATATGTGTCCTTACAGTAGAATCTGCTTATTACAGGTTTTTAAATGGAGTGTGATCAAATAGTAGTAGTAAGTGCTGCGGTAATATAAGGATGAATATCAGTAGCATAGTATCAAGGATGTTTTTCATTTCATTTTCAGTCTTAATCATAATGATTATGAGAATATCTGCATTTATGCAATGCATTTATACTTTGTGATAAATACAAAGGTAGCCATTACAGTCAAAACTGCCATAAAATGTGACAGAAGTGAGCGGAGGAAAATGTAATAATGGGAACCCAT
The DNA here is from genome assembly GCA_033238685.1 of Lates japonicus. Taxonomy (NCBI): domain Eukaryota; kingdom Metazoa; phylum Chordata; class Actinopteri; family Centropomidae; genus Lates; species Lates japonicus. The sequence goes on along the minus strand of BRZM01000019.1, from coordinate 8,689,733 downwards.
AGGCAACATGTTCCACTTATGTAGTGACCATATCAGGTACAGAATCCAATGCTACCTAACTTTAATATCTTGTTTATTTTGTAAGGGTCCGTAATGTTTAATCTGTCGATTTTTGCAATATATCGTTCAGTTTCTGCAGATTTAAAGTGTGAAGTGAACTCTGACAGCTTGAAATCTGCGCTGGCACCATTAATTTTTGCTCAGGCTTTTCCTGCCAATATGATGGTGTAAACAAACTGGTAAAAGACTGGTATTTGCATTGTGCAAGGTGACTTTGGGCCACTGGTGCAAAGTACAGAACTTATTCTTTATTCTATTCAAATAGTTGTAGACTCTGATGTTTATTTCTACAGATTTGTTTGTGTGCTGGATATATTTTGGGCCGACTGGAGATATCAGGTTAGAGTGCCAGCTTAGTGTATCGCAGCAGCGGATATAAATCTAAAAAAGAAAATTACTCGGGCAGAGCAGGCTGCCCAAATGTCATTGGTATATGAGGGATAAGGACTCAAAACAGCAATACTTTTTATTCACTATATGTGTTGTGTACCACTTACCATTTAATAAACATGTTCATACACAATACATCTTCCATGTTGTGACTCTAAAAAGACCCAAAGGAGCCAAAGTTCCCAAATAGAGGCAAGTCAGAGTTTTCTAATCAAATAGAGTGCTAATTTTTGTATATTTGCTTGTTTACAATGCAGAAGAAAAGTAAGTACAAACATTTCAGGTAATACTTTTTTCAGTGTGGAGCCTCAGTGAATTTCATGGTCCAACCTCTTTTAAAGAGGATCAGGGGCAAATAAATAAAACAAATCAAACACTGTCTTAGAAATAGGCACATAAAGTAGATTTTAAATAAAAATTTGAGGCAGAAATAATAAAAAAAAATGATTTGTTGATGCCTGTTTAAAAACAAACCATCTAGAATTGAACAAAATGCAATTCATTTTGAATAATTCTGGTTAAATGCAGAGATACATTTAACTTATTAACGTGCAAAGCAATAACAAACACATAATAGCACAGAAAACAATGGCAAACTTAACTTGTCGTTTTTAATTTCTTTGCAAGACATTTATCACATTTCATAACCTAATCGCCTACAGTATTAGAAATGTGCTGCTCATTTGAATAAATCATCTTGCCAGCTCGACAAATGAACTCCCAGCCTGCAGGTTATTTGGCCCCAGGCGGTGACAGAGAGTACCAGAAATGACTATACAGTTAAAATCATCTTTCAGACATTTATAGCCCAATTTTGTGGTACAGCTTTACTGTAAATATAAAAAGTCACATCATGATATCACAGTGAAGACTCAAAAATGACATCAGATGGACAAAGGCGACTTAACCTTAAGGCATGGGTATACTGTAAAATCATATGGACATTCACATTTTTGCAGCTTAATATCACATGGAGAGGGTGGGGGTAGAGCCTGACTGTGTATCTCTGGAGATCTGTCTAGCATGCTGTTTGTCTCCTGAAGACAGCACCAAAAAAGTGTGACAGAAAGGCAGTGTTGTAAATAAATAATTGCTCAGAACATATACAGTACAGTCTGTACAGCAGTGGAATACAGGGGCAGTTTGGGCAGCATGTTGGGAGGCCACCCTGTGTGTGTGTGTGTGTGTGGCTCTGAAGGGTACCTCAGGTTTGAAGGTTACACAGTGTGGTGAATATGGAGAGATTAAAGATTTATCAGTCACTGTTTCTTAGAAAACTCGTGTTTAGAGTCAAACTAAACAGAATACATGATGGGATATCTATGTTCAAAAGGTCTACTCCTGCACCTATACAGTGTACAAGCAGAGAGATCACAAAGGTTCATTATTTTTTAAGTATCAGTAGTGTGTCTATGTCTGTGTCTTTGTGTGTGTGCACGTGTGAGTTTTTACACACCTCTCAGGTGTTGTTTGCATGAAAGCACACCTGTCTGTCACCTACCTGTTTTTGTTTTTGTGTCCCTCCTGTGTGAATGCATTCACCTGCTGTGTATGATTCCCATTGTCTCTTCTGGGAATTGATCCCACATTTCTGTTCTTGCTCAGTGTTTTTCTGCAGTGTGCTTCAACACACCGTCTCCACTGCTGGTGAACATGAACAGCCAGAGAGAGAGAGAGAGAGAGAGAAAGGAATAGCAGACATAAGGATCTGCAGAAAATTCATCTTAATGAATCTGTTGAGAGAAAAAAGTCCCCAGACTCCCTAGCTGCATATATACAGAAATTCTTACCACATTCTGAGTGAGACCATTACATTTAATTTAACATTGAAAAAACACAAGAAACTTCCACGTTCTTCTGTGATTCTAATGACAGCGCGTCATCTTGCTAGGCTATATTTAGCATTTATATCTAGACTTGCTTTAATCATAGAACGAGAGGTAATGTGTAGTGTATATTGATACTGTATTGATTGTCCTAGCTTGACCTGCAATTACAGGATATAAACTCACCCAGTAAGATCTTCACTTAAGTCAGCTTTCAAAATAGTAACTCACATATAGTTAAAATGTTTCGTACCTGCACAAATGATTTCTTATTACATTGTTTAGAGAAGGGAGGCAGTGTCATTGGAACTACAGTATTTAGAATCATAGCTGTGTTGCTATTTTTATCACTGTTGGTGAATTTCTGAATTGGCTATCCATATATATGGGCTTGTGGTCAATATAGCATTAATTTCCTCAACATTTATGCCTATTCAGTGCCTGCTTGTTTACATACTGTGATTAAACCTAGTTATAATTGATTAACTTATTAACATGTTTAGACTGTCTTATCTCTAGTTTTGCAGCAGTCTTCCTGTGTTGCCTTGTTTCTAATAGCTCTGTTTCATTTGTATTGTTCCACTGCTGTCTGAACAACATTAGGAGTCTTGGGACGAAGCGCCGATGGACAGCTTGCGATGGTTTCTCTCTGCATGCAGCTTGAATAATTGATGCCCTGATTGCCTGGGTATTCATGGACACAAAAAGGCTTTTCCTATTCTCTGTCTAACACACTGCTTGAATCTTAAATAGTCCTCCCCAGTGGCACAATGCACAGGGAAGCAAGTTATTTGGCTCACAGACAGTACAGTATAGACAGTGTCCTTCATCGTTTGATTACCTGAATCTGCTGTTATTAGACATAACAATGTGACAAATTTATTTTATTCAGCCTGTGCTCCTTTAGATTACAGAACTTCACAATCACCTCTCTGAAAAATGACTCAACCTTGACATCATGTACAGTATATTTATATGATTTTTTAATCACAATAGCAATTTTGCAACTGCATCTCTTTTCTCAGTGAAGTATACTCTATACACTTAACAGCCTCATAGGAGCATATTTTGCTCTACTTGAGATGCAAGGCATAAACTGCACCTTATCCTGAGGCGACCTTGCAGACTCTTACGCTTCATAGAAGCATTAACTGGCTGTGTTTGCCTCTGCTGCTCTGGTTGTTATTCATGTTACTCTGCTGGTAACAAATCCCATAATTGAGGATTTGACACAAAACAGCAATGTGCTGGAGGCTCTTAATGGAGTAGTGTGAGAGGTGCCATGGGGTTGTCACAGCCGGGTGGGGCAGCGGTGGCTTTGTGACCAACAGCTCTACGGCATGATATGATCGCCACTTGTGTCATGTGTAATAGAAAATTGTCTCGGTGAGATGTGAACATGCTGAGGCACCTGTTGGTTGACCATTAAGCAATTAACTGTAATCTTCTGTACCAAGGCCAGTACCTGGCCAGTACAGCCATTGACATGTAATGACTTGCCTTTCAAGCTCCTTCGGGTTCAGTGTTCGGTGTGACACCATGGCATTGTTGGTGATGACAGCTTTTGGCACCTCGACCTATTTAATTATTGCTCGGAAGGGGACAGGTGTTTGATGTACGGTACAGTGTTTGGTTTCATCTTACACAAATTGAAGTGCAAGCTCTCCAAACATGATGTAGCTCTCTCTCTTTTCTCCCTCTCCCCACAGTGGGAGCGGCTGAGCTGATTTTCAATTCTTTCCCTTTTAATTTGCTTTGTTTTATCTTGTGCTCATTCTACTCTAACTGCTTGCTGAAAATGAAGAATAGTCTCCCATCAAAAACCACCGACAGAGACTGGTCAACTGTTTGAATTATGATAAAAAACACAGGACAAGCGTCTCGTGTGGTGAACCTAGAATCCACTTGGTGCTAGATTTGGTAATATGAACATTTACAATCTTTGAATTATGCCTGTTGGTGAAAAGGACACATTAATGAAAAATCTGCTACTGGTAAAGCGCATACTGTGTTGGTCCCAAGCAGCTGTGACGTATTTTCATATATGTGATATCTGACCCTGTTAAAATGTGAACAATGGTACAGATCTTTCCACTTCATTTATAAAGGCTCCTCATTAGCTTAATAAATGGCCATCCCAGTGTTGGTATGTACAAATGTTGAGTGTCTGTCCATTGAATTTTATAACAAGGCTTCTTGCATGGTATTTACAAACACCACAGAGTAATGAATTCTACGAAGAGGAGGCAGAATGGAAACTGTTTTGTTAGTCTTATTCGGAGAATTCAGTGAGCAACCCTAGTTAAATAGGTCTTCATAAATAGAATTCACCCAAGCCCGTTCAGGTCTTGGTCAAATGACCATTAAAATGTATTAACATGTTTAACACTTGCTTGCGACTGTGGAAACTGCTGGTGGCAGCTCCCGTAGTTGAACAATGTCAGTCGGTCGTTATGTCCCAAGTCAGTCCACGCTTTGTCTGAACTGAAATATCCGTACAACTATTAGATGTGGTTGCCATTAAATTGACTTTGAGATCTCCCTCTGTTTACATCCAACAGACAGAAAGTTCGTACCCTAGCAATATCTGTATCTCTGTCGACTTACATTGAGTATAACGTTGGACACTCACAATTCCCCAGAACAATGTACGTTGCTGTATCTAAAAAGTGGTGGTCAATAACTTCCTCAGAATTAATTATATTGACTGGTGATCTTCTAACTTTCATGTGGCCATCAAATTGAAACTCGGTGTCGCTTTGCCAATACAATAACATCCAACATCCTCATCAGCCTCATCTGTACTTTGTGTTTGGTGCCTTTAATAGCATACGACATTGTGGCTAAGCGCAACAACAACAAAAATACTACTTTGTCTAGTACGGCCTTACACAACCACTAGCATGGCTGTGAGCTCTTAGTCTTGTCCTGAAAACTGTCTTACTGTGTCAAGACAGCATATTTAAGTCGTAATGGTTGCGCGAACCAACGTCATATTCACTCTTTTTTCCAAAACATCATTTGTGTGAGTCTTAAGTCATATTTTAAAGAAGCCGTCAAGTAGTCGCGGTCAGCTAAATCAATAGCAGACTTATGTCAGGTGAGGACAAAGTGCCGTACGAGTTCAGCGTAACCCCAAACGTTGACATTCTGAAATGCAGAAAATCTCTAGTCAGTAGATGAAACAGGTCAGGAAAGTATGCATAACGAAGCAAATTATTTTACCAAAACAAAACAACTCACATTGCACAAATATCAGGCTTCGATGTATAATAGAGTGGATCGTCTGATGATTCCCTCAAACAAAGGAAATCTCCGATTGTGTTTTCAGGCTCTGAAAAAAAAAAGATTAAGGTTGAAATTGTCTTTGCATGATATAAGTAATCTTTGCTGAACGCAATCAGTGATCTCTCTGATGAGTAGACAGATATGGCCACACACACGGAGGTGCTTTGCCATCTGGGGGAAGGAAAAGAGGAAGAAAAAGATTATTGTCTTCAACATCAAGCCTTGTTTGACCTGGGGTATAGTGCCCTGTGACTCTCAAGATACGTAGTCAAGGCTAATGAACCCTGAGCAGCCAACTGGTACACAGAGACAGGGAGATGGAGAGGAAAGGGAGAAAGTGGGAGGTGGGATGAGAGGAGAGGCTTCATCCCAGGATGAGTCATGTCTCCTCCTCACATTGTTTTCTGCATGGAGCGAAGGCTGCAGGGAATAGCAGAGCTGGTGGAATGGGAGTTTCCCCAAGTTTGTTGCATGGCTTAGGGCACAGATGTAAAAGAATACACACAGACAGGCAGACACACATGCCAAATTTTGACATGTACACCTGCAGATGCTCAGTCGGCACATATGTTAATGCAGTAAGACACTCACACTTGATTATACCAAGACGTGATTTATATGATAATCTCCAGCCTCAATCTGATTGACTGTTGCAGCAGTTTGGGTTGAGGAAGAAGTAACACTTTTCTTTTGTGCTGTTTGCGGCGTCCCCTCCCCTCCTGTGCCCACCAGTCCCCAAGATGAGTCTCATAGCAGAAGGTCTTTCTTGGCTCTCTCAATATTTTCATCGACAAACTTTGCTTAATTTCTAAACTTAGAGCGGATGTCTTTAGCATTGCCAATTAACTAACTGATGCTAAAAGAAGTAACAATCGGCAGCCATAGTTAGCCAAAAGTAACTGGCATGGACAACGATGCAAGCGTTTCAAAGCGTCCTTTCTCACACACTTTCCTCTTCACCCATCCACTTTCGACTGCTGTTAGAGTGTGTGAGCGGGTGTGAAGCGAAAATGAAGAGAGCTACAATGACCGTCTGGGTGATGTTGCTACTGCACAGAGATTACGGATCAGTACTCAAAATGTACACTGCAGATGTTTGATTTGAAGCAGGATAACATTATCTGGATGCAGGCAGAAAGCTATTGATACTAAAAGCATGTATTCAAATTCCTACAAACAATAAGACTAAACCCATAACGGTTTTCATCCAGGCGTTATATTGCTAATGGGTCCCATTACTTGCGCATTAGTGAGGGCATCCCACACTGGACTTTGGTTTTGAGAGCCTTTTACAGTGGTTCTTGTACAGAACTCCCAAGTAAGAGCTGGGTAAGTGGCTACACATCAGTAACCTTGCATCTCTGTTCATATCTTGGTTTTGCTTTTGTCTCCACAGGCACATTTACAGTGTATTACACATTTGTGGAGTACTCTACACAGCACTAGAGTATGTGTGTGCAACTCCCTTCTTAAGTGTGGAGTGTATATATTTGTCTATGTGGGGACACATGTGAGCATCAGCTGGGAGTTGTGCACCACAGATAGCTGAGATGCCTGGTTGCATGTGAGAGGGAGCTCTTGTGTGGTTAGAGACTAATGAGGCGCTGCATAGAGGATGGCTGTTGAGTGACATAGATGATTTACGCCGGCAGAATGGACAGTCAGCTGGGAGGAAACATTCGTCTTACCACTGAGCCACTGTCACAGACACACAGGCGGGGAGCATACACACATGGCAAACACACACACATAGTAGTAGACACACATGCACCATCTTAGTCTCGCAATCAACAGTCCTAAGCTATCGCCAGAGTCCACGTTGAGAGTCTGAAAGCATTCTGACCACTGTTCAGTGGTTGGTTGAGTGTTAAAAGGGGTTTTAGCATAATCATTCTGCATTATCAGTGGGGCTTACTCTAGTCAATCTTTATAGTTAGCTGCATTGGGATGACTGTTTCGGCTCAAAGGGAAATTTTAGCTTCATGCAGCATTAGTCATATATTTGTTGGGTGATGTTAATAATAAAAATACTGTAATCACCAAGTTAAACGCTGAAATCTGAGAACACAGTGTCATCATTAAAGACAGGTCCAAACAATCACACAAACAGACAGACAAACACATAGCTTTTAAGTCTTTGATCAACCGACAGTTTTCCTGAGCAATTAAACCTTAAACCTGTTTTAATTTACCTTTTGGCAATGTGTGGGCAATGTATCAGGCTGAAATCACCTTGTGAAGTTACTTTATTTAAGATTAACAGCAGTTGCCTATTTGCAAGTCCAGCAGAAACTGAGCACTGAAACGTTTAGCATTAGATTGCATCAGTGTTTCTCACCACCAAACAAATGTCTAAGTCCAATAATCTCTCTTCTTTTGCTCTGGTCTCCTCAAACTCCTGAGGATAATATAGCTCATTTGAGCTCCCATTATATTCAACCAGTCTGCTTTTGCCATTTGGTGCTTTCTGCAAGTTAGTCATTAGAGTTTTGAATTTGCATAAGGTTGGTGAGTGCTGAAACAATGAAGTTGCATAAACAAAACAATTAACAAAGATGTGAAGCTCCCATAGATCCAAAGAGACTACGATGGGTATTAATTCTTTGTGGGGTTCGCTTCTGTGCCCTAATGACCCCTTTCATTACATAGTTGTTTGATCCATTGGTAAAATGATGATTAGTGCAGCAAATAAAGATCTTTGTGTCTATTAGCTTTAAACAATACGGTTACAGTTGTCTGATTGCTTGTATGTTTACTGCATCTGACTGCACTGCATGCATGCCTTTGATCCAACAATTACTGAAATAATGCCTAAGTACAAAAAAATAAAACAGAGGTTTTCATACACTGTTTTCCCCAACCCCAATTTTGTCTTCATCCACTGTCCTCTGTGTCTATTTCCTCACTTTTTCCATCTCTACCTCTCTGCCTGTATCTCCAGCCTCTCTCCACTTTACCACTATGTTGATATAACCTCACTCGGCTCTCTCACGCCTTTGTCCTCTCCTCCTCCAGGACAGATGGTGTTTCTTTGCCTACCTTCTTTCAGCCAAGATGACTCCTATCCACAAGGCATAGTTGTGTGTGAATAATGTCTAAACTGAGGAGTATCTTCCCATGACAAGTTGTTTGGATTGGTGCTCATATGCAATCTGATGCTTTATGTATCACAGCCTAGACTGCCTGGCCGCTAGCCTTGCTGGAGAAGGGTTGCCCTGTCAGTGCCCCTGAAACACTGAGAAGGAAAAGAGGGCCTTTCAGGACAGGCCCAGAAATGCAATGCTGCCCAAAATGTCACTTTGACTCTGAGTTGTTCTGATGAAGTGCCTCACTGAGGTAATACATCTGATATGGTGCAGATATAAAGAAAAAAAAAGTGGGGGCCTGTCCATTTAGGCATGAGGATCAATTTTGGGTTTAAATTACGTGGAGATTAAAGGCAGGAGATTGGTATCATGTTAATCATGCAAAATTACATGCTCTGAATAACCCATCAGCTGAGGTCAAGCTTTACACCGAGTCAACTTGATATTAGCTGTAATTAATGTCACTGACCTTGCACAGGGTACTGCCGCAAAAGTTGTTGGAGAGTTCATCAGGATTATTAAAATCAGCCTCTTGGCTCATCCCCCTGATTCTTACTATCGTAGTCCATGCATTGTTTGCCTTGATACGGTGCAGGGTCCGTATTTATCATTCCACTCAGCAGTCTCCCATATTTATCTAACACTAAACCAATCACACCGATCAGCAGGGGTAATCAACAGTGGCCGCATCCTCCTCACGAATATGTTCATCCATAAACCTTAATGCCCAAGGGTTTCAGTTAAGAGGCATCTGAGGGGCAATGCCTGACTCCTCAAGGTCCTCATCCCATTGTCATAAACTTTAAACAGGGCTGCCCGGGTTATAGGGGTTACATGTTTAATAGAATGTCACTTGGTGCCTCATGGTTTAAGGTGTTAGTGGCAGCCACCAGCCACGGCACTTAATTCCTTCCTCTGGGTGCAGTCTATTGCTAGTTTAGCTGCAGTGGGCTGTGCAGGGAAACCCCCATACACAAACTTTTTCAAGTGCACAGACTGATTATCTAACATGCGTTTGTGGGACCATTTAAAATTTAAAGGCAGGACTGAGAAAGGCGTTATGGTTTAGAGGTGTGGGGATGGGGTGGGTGTGCATCATCCACGTTAACACATGTTTCTCAAAGTGAGTCAACTATGTAATTTAAAGACACAAACGCAAGTATATTTCACAAGGAACAAAAGCATGATATGAGGAATACACTTTAATTTCCCCAAATAATCCACCAACAGAGTGAATAAATCACAAGATAAAACAGCTTCTTCTTCAGCATTTCATGCATCAACTTTTCTCTTTTATGTCTGAATTCAAAGCTTTGCAAGAACTCCCCCGTATGTCTGATTCTTAATGTCACCATTCGCCCTCATGAATTGATGTTCACATCCTGAATCTTCAACAGTAAATCTAACACCTTAAGCTTTGGGTCTCTTACTGATCACTAATCAAGCCCTCATTTGGGGCAACATTTCAGTACTTAGTTTTATTTTTTTCTGTCAAGCTGACACCAGACTAGTTGAGCATTTTTAATTATTCAAAAGCGCAATCATTTAAGATTTATGTAAGATACACACTACGCACTTTTACCCCTCAAATAAGATCAGAAATTTAGTAAAATCATAAAAAGAAGTCATTGTTTCATTTTGGAGTGACAGAGGTTCGACATTAAAGATCATATGCTGGTCGGACTCAATGACTGTATAAAGATGGACAACATGACAGCCGCCAAAAAGTGAAGCATTAACATGTCGATCGCCTCCTGCTGGCTGGCTGCACTATAGGTCATAAGCCCCACCCCCTCCAATGTGACTTCCTGATTGACAGCTGACTTACAGTGGGGTTGATGTATGGGTGTGATCTCGATACAGCTCCACCACCTGATTACTACTGCGCTTACTCCAAATGAAGTCACTCACAGCTGTATTCAAGATATTTTGGCTTCATTTTTGTACAGTTGGAGGAAGTGGAGACACGTCCTCTGTCTTTACATACAGTCATTGGTTGGACTATACTGTTGGTGGGACGGTGGGTTTTGGTTTTGATTTTACAACAGGATTTGTGCATGTATAGCTTTTGCTGAGAGATGACATCACTTGACTGTGGAAAAAAAGATTTTTTTTTCTTTTCTCACATACATTCTTTTAACTTCAATGCCTTATAAAATCTCTTAAGATCCTAGGCAGAAGAGAACTGTAATTATATTTCTTCATATCTTTGTCTTTATTCTACATTTTTGTAGTGACATGAACAAAAAATTCAAGGTGTTCTCGTTCCTTTGAGAATAACTCAATATGTAATGTCATATGCTGTTTAAACTCATGATTCGTATCATATTGACTGCACTACTTGTTAACTAATTCTTCCAGGAGGCTGCTTCCACTCTCTCAGAAACAAAATCACTGAAGTGAAACCTTTTAAAGATATCAGCTTAGGGATGGATAACAGAGGACTCTTAAAACTCCTAAACCTTCCCATCAGTGTTGTGCCCTGCCAAGAAAAATTATATTTCCATCCAAGGTCCTGTTAAAGAGCAGGGAAGGGTTACAGATGGTAATCACCTTAGTAGTGTAGTCTGTCTCCGATCCTCCATCTAATATGCAACGTTGATGACTGATAATATATTATTGATGCTCCATCCTGGCTGATCTTGAAAGGCCAGGTTCGACCATGACTATCCATCTCATGGATATTTTAGTACCATTTCTTCCAGAATATGACCACTGCACTTCCAGAGGTCCCAATGATGAGAAATGGAGTGCATACTGGCAGTGGGGTTTAGTTTGTGGATCACTGAAACTACAGACTGAAGCATTTGTGAAATGTTTAACCCAAATTAGGATTTTGGTGAATCCTAAATTTACTTTGACTCTATTTGAGCCACAAATTTCCAACAAACTAATTTATTTAGAACATGAGAACAACTGAAACTTAATGTTAACAATAAGATAAGTACATTGACTCATTACATCCCACTCCTGATCTTGCATGAGAATTTAAGTACCTACTGACAATCCTGCTGATGTACAAAAAGTAGCTTCACTTATACATCATGATATTACCTGCTGCGAGCAAGGGCTCAGTGATCCTAGCACCACTCACTATATAGAATAAATAATTGTCAAACATAAATCAACATTTTTACATGTTAATATTGCACAAATTACTGTATGATGAAATGCAAAGAAGCTCAAAAGTATTCTGTTTGCAAAGAATCACACATTGGGCTATTCAAACCTGTGACAGCCTCATCAAATCATTCAACTGATGTGAAAGCTGAGCCACTGACAACAGTATACTTTCCAGCTGATATATAAGAGAGTAGATCATGAGTTTTAGTAACAATGTCATCTGGCCATAATATTAAAAATTAGATTAGATTTCAACCCTGAACCCTAAGATTGCAATGTTGCCAAAAGACATTTTTGTCTTTTTATACCCAATAAATTCATTAAAAAATACCAAAGTCAGTGAACCTGTCAGCTATTTTTTCTCTGACTTCATTAGTCTGCACTCACTAACTTTATTGATTTTGATCTCTTTGCATTTCTCAGACTTTCTTAGTGGATCGCCAGTTTCAATTCAAATATTCAAATAACATTTGAAATAGAAAATCTTCCATATCTAGTTTATCTGGTTGAGATCATTTCTCATTTGTCTGTACAAAATCCAATCTGTATGTCTTCAAATTTGTCCTTAACATGTCCTGGAACTATCTGATGTCAGAATTAGCCTCTGAAATGCAAAACCCTTGTCTCGCTTCTGGCAAAAGAGAATTGTGAACATTTGTTTTAACACAGCCTCAACTGTCTGAGTGTGCCACACTAAAATATTTCATGGCTGCAAATCACTTGTAATCCCATTGAAACACATTACAGTTCTGGTGGATCTGAAATAAATTTCTGACTCTAGACATGCTGCTGGGAATACTCTCACTGTTCCTCTATGCATATAAATTTTCAACAACGCTGGAGTTTAGAGCATTGCGATCTACCCACCAGATACAGTGCACAAGATAATCAGGTCAGGGTATGCTGATGGACCCCGATCCTTAAACTTTCATTACACCAACCATTTTATGAGCACCATTCCTCTCTGCAGCTTTGATCTATTTCATTGTCATGTGGGATGGTTGACTAGCTTTTTGTTTCACCACCAGACTCGTGTCCTTGTGCACTGTTGATTCATTGCATAGAAAGTAGCTGATTTTACAGCACATAATGCTGAAAAGAAGTGTGGTGTCTGGAGGCTGTATCCAAGTTTGTCTCAGCCCCAGACAGAATAAAAAACCATCAAAACAGCTGCAGCCACGTGAAGGTTTTGGTAAGTTGTGGCCCTGTCCTTGAAATCAACCAAAAGTCTCAGACAGGTGATAGAGAGCAGTGCATCTGATGATATAAGGGATGAGAGCACAGAAGAGATGAGAGCTTTATTATAACCAAAGGGAAACTGGTAAACATATCAATATTTACTGCAAAGATGCATATATGTAAAATCATAATCTATACACCATCATGTGTGTGAAATTTACAGTTAATGAAGAAAGGATCAGTGCAGTTCATGCACTTGATGTTGTTGATTGTTGCTCTTGAGATAGGAGTGATCTGACATTGGCATTCATGGAGCTGCACAGTCAATCTTATGTGCTCATTTGTTTATCCAGGGCAGATTCTGCAAAACTGTTTAGAAACCCTGAGGAATAAGCCACTACCACCGCCACCATCACTACCCCCCTCCCTTTGGTATTGTCCTTTGTCACATTCATAACCCTCACAATCTATCATTTAGGTGCAGTCACAGCTGGTACTCTGAGCTGGAGTACAAGACTCAGACTGCCATTCTTTTGCTCGAGTTTGTTTTTGTTCTTTAGGCAAAATCCAATAAAAGAGGATTCAGTCATGAAAGCGAGGGAGTTTATTTCACCCAGTTGAGTACTAAAACGCCTCTTCACTTGTACAATTGAGATTTTTCACTTTCAAGTAAGGAATGCCACAAGGCCTAACTTGTAATGAGTTTTGGGAAACAGGGGGAGGGAAATATTTGATTTCCTCCCATTAAATTAAGTTTATTGATAATTTAACCATTTTATGCCACCAATCCAAGACACGCACCACATCCTGTGTTCTCATTCTCAAAAGCTTCCGAGGCAAACTTCCAACATCAGTCAATCCCCTCCTGCCATTTACCGCCACTGTCTCCATAATATCCTCCTGTTATCAACTTCCTTGTCTGCTCACTGACCCAGTCATTTCCTGTTCTTATCTTTAGCATGCTAATTGTCTGCCTTATTTATAATACATTATACAGACAAAGTGACTGTTGTGCAATCCATCAAGTGAGTATGCTACTGTACTTTGTCAAATCTATCCTCAACATCACCCCTCGAACAAGCTGTTTACCTTTTCCATGTCAAATAGGGCCTGTGTAACTCATCTATGACAAAATGTTGTCTGTGCCCAATTGAGTGATTGCGCTTGTGTTTTTTTCACTTCCTCCCTCCATCTAGTGCTGATTAAAACTAATTCTGCCCCCTCCTGTGATGCATCATGGCTCAGCTTTTGCAGTTGATGTTGATCTCTCTTTCTCTCTCTCTCTCTTTTAAGCCAAAATCTCTCTCTCTCTTTTTATCTCAAGATCTAATTAACTTATATTTTTTTCTGCAGCATGAGTTGGCGAGCTCTGTTTTTAATGATTGCCCCTACCTGTTTCATTGTGCATAATAGATTTGATAAGGTTCCTAGAGCCACCCCTTTGGCTCAGACCATCACAGTGCTCATCAGGATAATTTATGAGCAACGGTGAAAGATTCCTTCAACTGCCGTTGACCTTTGAGGACTACAGATGTGCTTCAGCGCTGCTCCTTGAGTGCAGACACACTCATAAAGCAGTGTCACCACATCTTCATTTCTGATTAATCTCTGTGTATAAAAGTCCTATTATGCATGCGCTGTATCCTGACCTGAGCTCTCCATTGACCTTGTAGTTGATTATGTGTCGCATGCTCCAAAGCCTGCAAAGGAAGGGTGAATAATTGTGTGGGGTCAGTGCCATTAATCTTGCATAACATTAGGTCTTTATTAATCAGATATTTACATTGTTTACCCTGAATGCAGCCATGTAGCCACACAAATCACAGTTTAAATTATGATGCTGCTGTATTCAGAACGCATTATCTAACTTAATGGTCCCCAGTGCTCTCCAGTTCCCCTTTTCTGCCAAATCACATCTGTGTTTTGCAATATTGCATGTAATTCTCTTAGCTCTTAACTAAAGGAATAGTTCAATATTTTGGGAATTATGTTCATTTGCATTCTTGCTGAGCATTATATGAGAAGATCCAATACCACTCGAATGTCAGTCCATTAAATGTGAAGCTCGAGTCATGAGACAGTTAGAGTAAATTAGCATAAATATTGGAAATGGCTCTGTTTGAGGGTAACAGGGCAGATTTCCCCTCTGGTTTCCAGTCTTTATGCTAAGCTAAGCTAACCAGCTCCTCATTGTATAGCTTTATATTTAGTGGACCAGTTTAAAATTGGTGTCAATCATCTCATCTGATTCTTGGCAAGAAAGCAAATAAGCTCAAAATGTCAAACTATTGTATCAGTAGACTGGATCCAGCCACGCAATATCTCCCACTCTCCTCTTGAAAAGGGTCTCATAAATGATTATATCCTCTCGCAGAACCCCTGTAATTGCATCTTCAAAAACCCACATTGGCTGAGCCAGGACAGCCTATATGGACACTACAACCCACTTTACTGGACCCTTATGACATAAGTCTCAAACTGACAGTGGCTGTTGTTTCAGGGTTCTTGCTTGGAGACTTGGTATTGATTTCCTCCCTGCTCTCCTTCCACAAGTAATATACAGCTTTAATCTAATTGGTGTGCAGGAACTTTGGGGGAGTGATGTCTACTGAGACATGTGTTATGTATTATTGCTACCTTCATACTCTGATTCACACTGACCTGGTGTCAGCTGTCTACACTGCTGACAAAGCACCTTTGATCACAGGGGAATAATGTCACTGAAGCTCAGAAAAATGATAAAGGAAAAAAAACATTATTAGATCATTCAAATAAGGCTTGAAAGTTACATTTGCACTTGCGGCTGTGTTTTACAGTATGTGTAGAGTATGTTATACATCACCAGGCATAAGGATTCATGTATAAAGTAAAATATCTGGTTTATCATGTAGAATATCCTCCAAATGAAACTTCTGCAGTATGATAAACCTCCATTCTGTTCAAGCTCTTTCCTTTCTGCATGTTGCTATGTTGGTTCAACATACCCTGCAGATGGAGTGAGTTCTTGGGCTTTGAAGATAGAATCTCCTCTACAGCCTGATGTGGAAAACCCCTGATGGCATTTTACAGTACTTCATATGGTGCTTGTTCCACCAACTGTACTTGTAATTCATCCTGAAAAGCCTTAAAACCAAAATGAAATCCTTCAATGCAAAGGTACAGTATTTTCCAGACAAAAACACATACAATAAGAATAAAAATCTAACACTCTGACGGAGTGCTGACCGTTGAAGAAACAGGCCATCTTTATTGTGTATTCAGCCCTGGGACCAGACAAATTGCATCAAATGCCAGGTTCACCCAGGGGCCACTGTCTGCCAGACAGATATTCTTCATCCAAGGGCAGTGTGACAGCAGCTATGTCCTGCTTGGTTATTTACATCTTCTTAGCCGTGGGTTTTTTAAAAACTATATAAATGTGGCTCCTTCAAAGGGCAGCATAACTTCCTATGGTGAGATTCCAGACAAGTTCAGTGCACATTTCCCCTAAGAATAGAGGCATTTTGATGTAGCCGCCTCCTCATGGCATTAGTAAAAAGTCAACTTTGATAAAAGGCAAACATCTTCGAGATTTACTCAGGCCTTGCCTCCAGATACCTTCAGTGGGCATCCTTACCGTTTTCAATCTCACGCTCTTGTACCCCTTGAATCCAGAGTGTGTTCCTCGATGTAAGTGGGAGACGTATTGAGAGATGCTGAGATTTCTATTTTGTGTGGCTTAATGCACTTCACAATGCAGCCAAGCCTGTAATCATCTCCCAGCGAAACAGTGGATTTGCTATATAGTAACATTTCTTTAAGGGCCTGTTGAAGCTCTCTTCAATTGCCTTAAGATGCTCGGCTCAGTCAAAGCAGGATCTGCTGCATTCCTCACCAACACTGTGAGTCAGCTCCTTACTGTCCATTCAGCCATGTGCTGTATTGTAGCAGGAGCTCGCCTGGCTGTGAAATGTTATCACTAGGCCCGGGTCTTCATCAGACTGAATGAGGCCAGGAGGATCAATGCACTTATACTGGATCGCTTTACCCTGCCGTGTGCATAATGGCTTGATAGGTGGTTTCATAGGGCTCTCAGCCTGTGCGAGTGTGTCCTGTGAGGGAAGATAGCGTGTATGTTTATGCTAAGGAAGGGTGCTGCATGGATGCAAGACTACATGGATTTTAACGTGAACGAGATAAACACTGGCACTTAAAATCAATACCATAACACCAAGGTTAGTGAACTTATTGGCATCCTGAAATATGGCACAAGCATCACTGCATTAAAGTTCTCATTAAAGTATGTTTGGCCACATAAATTAAAAGATTTAAATCCAAATTTGCTCCTTGTGTTTTGATCACATCCTAATACTCATTAAGTCATCTAAGCAGCAGACCTCCTCTAGTCAATTAAAATGTAGCCTAATCCTTTAAACCAATATATAGATTCACATCATGGATCTAGAGACACACAGCAAAGGGGAATGAGACCCCTCTCAGAGAGGGCGGTATTTACTGTGGTGCCTGTGCCATATCCCTCTTTAATTAACACCAGGAAGCAGTGCAGAGAAGTGGCGGGGGCACTGGCAGGTAGGAGGGTGTTTTCGGCAGCCAGCCGATAACACTCCTCAGAGCAGGGGTCTGCACAGTCAACAAAAGAACACGCCAAAGGTCCTCTTGAAAGCTCAGTGAACTCGGACTCGCTCCCACCCATAGGCCACCACCCATCTGGGCAGGGCAGCAGGAGCAGGATCAAGAGCCTGGCAGCAGAGTGGCGTCAGGCCAGAGTTAGCAGCCGCGGCATTCAAGCCTTTTTTCCTCCACCACCCAACATGAGCCAGGAACACGTGAGAGAGAAAGCTCTGTGTGTCTGTGAGGGAGGGAGGACGGAAGCTAGGAAGGGAGATGGAGAGAGATAGGGAGATAAGTGGCGTAGATAAAAAAAAAAAAAATGAAATAAAAAAGTGCAATGGAAAGCTCTTAGAGGCGCAGTGCACCTTTAAGAGAACACGCAGAGGCGTCTTTACAGTAGCAGTTGCTTTTCTTCCTATGCAGCGCTCTGTAAACCTGACTGAAAATTTAAGAGCTATAATAGACCACCTCTGTCTAACTGTCTGTCTATTAAAAGGATTCCTCAGAAATACTGATGACAAGCTTTTTTTCCCCTTTCTTTTGTTTTTGAAAGGGGTTAAAATGGGGTCTGTAGTCACAAGAGGATGCTCACCACCACTGCCACTATTTCCACCATCTCCGCTCCACCACCCCCTGCTTGTTAGTGGGATCACTGTCCCTTTGGTGGCTCTGCACATAATATATCTTCTCGCTGCAATTAACTGCTGCAGGGCCTGTGTAGGAACTTAGAGGGATGTCCCCTCCGCAGAGCTGGTACTCCAGGGAGCTGAAGCAGGAGAGAGATGGAGATGAAATAAGAATGCAAGAGAAGAGAGTCAGTAAGTAGATGGGGAGAGAGAGAGAGAGGGAGGGAGAAAGAGAGAAAGAGAAAGCGGGAATGCGGTCTGCCAAAGCTTCCCACCCACCGCTTGTGTCTGTAATCTCTCGGGGAAGGGCTGGATATCAGGGAAAGAGTTGTTGTGTTGTGAGGAGTGCTGACAGCTTCGTCTCTTCTGCCCCCTACTGCAAAGGAAGTGTTGATGGAAGAAGATTTCAGAGAGGAGGGAAAAAAGAGTGGTGTGGATGTCTAAATGTCTAGCCCATTTCTCTGTGGTAATAACAGTGTCTGTGCTTCACACTTTACAATTGCTATATTAAAGTGTATTAATTTTGGGGTAAGAGGACAATTTTACCGCTCCATTGCACAGATTGTCCAAAATATATATCTACAAGGGCTTGTTAAGTTGCTGATCAGTACCAATGACTCAGTGATTACACTGCCGGATTTTCAGTTTTCTTTTTAAGATTTTCAAATGGCCATTGATGAAACGTCTCTCTAAAATATGTTGTGTTGCTATTCACTCCTTTATTGTAAAGGCTGTTGTCAACCCAAAGAAATGCTGCCAATCTGGTATCATTACTATTGTTATTATTATTACAGATTTTAATAAGATTTGTGTTGGATCTCTGAGCTAATTCACAGCCTTATTCTTCTTATCGGTGAACTGTAACTTTATTGTTCACATCTGTTGGTCTGCATTGTAAAGCACTATAGACCAACTGTATTGTCTCTAAAGGCCTTAAAAACAGCTTATTATTATGAGTCATGGGATCTTACATGACTATTTTCTGCCAGTTAAGGTATTTCATGTGAGAAATTTCTGTTTTGGCTCTCCTCACTGGTATGAAGTAGGTGGATTTAGAAAAAGTCACATGCACCAAACAGGATTCAGCAACATTCAGAATCTTTGTCACTGTCAATCACACCGTTTTTCTATATTGTGATTGGTGCTTATTAAGTCACGAATATTTAGTGTTACAAAGAAGTACAGTACTTCAAGGGGCTGAATAGTACTCAAAACTCAAGGTCCCCTTTAAAATTACCCTTTAAAGTGCTATATGAATACAGCTGAGTTTAGTCAGTTACAATCCACACTTAGTGTAGTGGGTTGAAGAGATTTGTTTAGGAAGAGCAGAATTCTAGTTATAGAAGTAGTAGGATATGCAATGCTCTTTTGACATTTCTAGAATATAAGTACATAATACTACTGTGTTGAATTTTAAGAAAAACCTTATATATAATGTATCTACATGACTCTAAATTCAAATGGCCAGACATTTCACTGTGCTTAGTTTAATGCATGAGGTAGACTTTCACAGACCAATAACACACATTCTGAGTTTTAAAAGTATATCTTGAGTTAATATACCAGTTAATACATTCCAATAAAACCATTGTCTGAGTTACTTTTCACTCAGCGCTTGTGCTAAAAGAATCAGACTCTGGCTTCCACAGTTGAGAAAACTAATAAAGGTAAATGAGATCAGGAGTATTTGCTAACAAAGCATTGATGTGTTCTAACAGGGCCTGGTTTGATTAGAGGATTAACAAGTGTGTTGACAGTACTAAGAACTTAATATACATGCCATTCTCAAACCTGTACCCCAAAAGCTACTATTTTCTGACATATGCTTCTCACCAGCTGTTGTCTCCATCTCATGGGCTGCATGTCCTGAAAATTAAACTCTCATTTGTTCCCTAATTGTTGCAACAAAATGATCTATCTTAATATCTTCATTTACCCTCCATATTCCTCTGTGCTGTACATCATTTGTTTTTCCAGCTATACAGTCATACATAATGTATGCAGAACTATCCATTACAGGAAGTCACTGTGGAATACATGTTTGCAAAGTAGAACAATATGTGGTAATCCACATGGGGTGATTTAACAATAATTCAGCTCGACTTTGTGAAGGTTAAAATATCCCCCCCTTCCTCAATGCTTCAGCAGTCAATGGTGAATGTCCATGAGGGGGGGGGGCACCGATCCCGCCTTGCAGTCCTGCAGAATATTGGCTGTCAAGAAACAGACATGCAATCAATCATGAGCAAAGTCACAGCCAATGTGAAGGATACCAGTCCTCCTCAGGCCTCGTGTCTTTGACAAGGCAGCAGTTACATTACGTTTGACATCGCAGTGCTGTAGGTTGAGATTAATGGACACTGAGTATATGTACTTTAAAGGGCACTAGATAAAAAGTGTCTGACCTCCTATGGGGGAAAACAGATTTCAGTGGGTAGGTGTGCAGAAAGGGGCCTTGATCACCCTTACCTCTGTGTAGAAGATTAACAGTGGAGATACTGTAACATAGAATCAAGTGCTGAGACAGGACGCTTACTGAGCTCTGCTTAATGGGCTCTGGCTTCTTGGCATGTTTTCAGGATCATGCCTCGCATTTTTAACTCTCTTTCTCGGTTCCCTCTTGAGAATTTGGCATTGTCCAAAGTAGAACATGAAAAATAGCGTCTGCTACTTGCAGATTCCTTTATGTATGTTTGTTCTTTGCGCTGGAGTCCACATACAAAGTCTTATGTGGATTCCTTTGGAGTCTTTCTCTCTCTCTCTCTCTCTTTCGCAACTTGACAAACCAATTCTCGTATTTGAAATTCCCTTAAAGTCGGAGAAAAGGATCTGAAGCCTTGATGTTTAAGTCTTTGCAGCAGCTCTCAGTTCTCCAGCTGAGGCAGTCACTTGATGCTGTTTTGCTTTGGGACATTTCAGCTATAAAATAACAGCTCAGACACAGTAGTTCAGGAACTCACTGTAGCAAGAAACACCCAACTGTGTTGCCATCTCAAAACTCAACCGTTTATGTCAGTAATCCTGCCATTTAATCTCACAGTGATGTCGTTCAAATGTCCAGCTAAAATACATTTAAATGCCCCCCCCCCCCCCCCCCCCCAATTAGAACAATATGTGGTAATCCACATGGGGTGATTTAACAATAATTCAGCTCGACTTTGTGAAGGTTAAAATACCCACATGCAATGTGTGTTACCTCATGCTTTTTACTGTTTCAAGGGGTTCCAGCACTTCCACGTATTTTGCTTTGATCCTTACTGGGACTAGCAATAGATTGCTCTGGATTTAGATGTGATCGGATACTTATAGGATTTATCAAGCTTTCGCAAGCTGCTCTCTACAAACACAGCCACGGTTCAAATCATGGCTCTGTGTTTGCAGCCCTGACAAAGAACATCATGTAATGCACATCTTTGCCAAATCCATGGACATTGTCAGTTGGCACATTTTGCGCACTGAACTCTAATCCCCGCCAAAAGCCAGTCAGTATTTTGAGAGTCAACACAGGAAAGTTGTTCACCAAAACATCCTGATTACAGTTTAAGACTGGAGTGATAGAAAAGGCTCAGAGAAGCTAAAAAGTGATGCAGAGAGGATATTTGATTACTTTAAAAATAACTATATATACTATATATAATACAAGACAGATTTTTTATTGTCTGCCCCTTCCAAAATGACCCCCATTCAAAAACGGTTCATATTTTTTTATTGAGCATGAGCAAAATTTTGAGTAGTACATGGGACACAAACTTTCTTCCGTGAGATCACTCACCAGGAAAACATAAACATGGCTTATTTTGAGCACTTGAACAAATGACCGCTGCAGGGACAAGCTATTCATTTTTGTATCTTCTTGTGCCAGCGTGGCCCTGCAAATATCCACTATTCACTTTCCTTAATTCAAACACCACGCCAGGACGACAGGGCAACATCACTGGCATTCTTCTGCCACTGATAATTAACAGCCCAAACTTGTATCTAATAAACAGAGCTCCCCCTAATTGAACTGCCAGCCACATTGTTCCTGGTTGTTTGTAAGGAATGGATGCCATGTTGGTGCTCCTCAGTGTAATTACCAGTGTCTGCCCCACTGGGAGAGGGGATCAATCTTGGGTGACACCAGTGGTGGATACTTCCTCTTGTATCCTTGGGTACTGGTTCTCCGTGGCAGGGAAAGTTTATCATCGTGGATAGAGAACCTCCTCCATGACTACAGGCCGTACTGCAGCCTGCCTTGTCCATTTGTAACACAACAACTACTCCACTGGATCACAGTCATTACTTCTGCCACTCAGATTGCAAAGAAAACAGAGTGAATAACAAATTTATGAACAGTGCCCTCTAAACACTATGTCATTTGATGGACTCCTAAACGGTTGAGGGAATTCAATTAAGAAAGGAATGGAGTTTTGAAAATGTGGCACTATGCCTGCCAGTTACTCAAGGGACGTGATTGATGTCTGTGAGTGGCATTTAGCACAGCTGACCCTCATTCAGATTACCATCTCATTAGCATCAATAGACTGAGACACACAAAAGAAAGCAGCGCCATCGCCTGAAAGCTGTTCCGAGGGACCAGCCTGAGGGAATTTCCAGCTACAAAATACTTTAATTCCATAGTTTTAGTGTGACATTAGGGGAGTGGGAGAGCAGCTGCATACAAATCAGATACAAAAACCTTACGATGTCAAGAATTGCGCCCTGAGCCCTAGATTTCCCAGATAATTTGAAATATGTTTTCAATCGTAGCGCTGCCATGAATGAATTTGTTGTTCTAATTATGACACTGAGTCCAAACTGGGAGGTGGATTTTGTCTTTGTGGAGCATAAGGCCTTTAAATGAAATTATTAATCTACATAATGTATGAAAGCAAGTTATTTTTGCATCAATAATTGTGTGATATGCATGAAGTGTTGTATACATGTTCTCCTTAATGCATCACAGCAACCAATGAAGTGCAGACTGCGACTCATCAAAACAGTGTGTCAGCTATTTGAGCTGCCTGAGAGGAGAGCGTCTTGCAATTGGCAGAACAGCAACAAACACTGTAGATCTCATTTAATCAATACCTGCCTTTGCTTATTAAAACAAACACATTTTGTGAGTTTGAGACAATTCACGACTGAATAGGCAAAGATAAGAAGGACGGTCTCTGTATGTTCTCCTTACAACATTGATGTGTTTTTGTCGAGACAGCTTGTTATATGGAAACAGGGTATTTTTCTTGTTTCATTTGAGGAGCTGCTGCAGGCCCAAATATGGCCTACTTTTACCTTTTCCTTTTCCCCCCGGTGGCGCAGATGTTATAAGATGAGGTTTAAATATAGTCCATACAGATGTTTGTGTGAGATGGCATGCAACGTAGGTGTGGATTTTGAGTCATCTGTGATTCAGTAAAGGTGGTAAAATAAATATGGGGAGTGGAACTTGGAAGAAAAAAATGAGTGTGCAGGAGAGAGAAGATGAAGAGAGGAGGGGAGACGGATGAAGAGCGGCGAGAAGCAGGAGAAGCAGTAAAGAGAATAAGAGTCAAACGGAGAGAGTGTGTGTGTGTGTGTGTGTGTGTACAGATGAATGTGTGTTTTACAGAGAAATGTGTGTGAAAGAGAAAATTAAAAGAGAGTAAAGACCTGGAATGTAAGAGGTAAAACTAGAATAGAGTGGGTGGTATAGAGGGGAAGAGGGAAAGAATGAACTCAGGGTCTGTCTTGATTGTATTCAGTACCGTCTCCTGTCTGTCTCTGATCAATAGCTGCTGTCGCTCAGTGCTGGCTCAAACCCCGACTGCTCACAACCACAAATGTAACCCCAGCCAGCCTTGCCAGGAGCTTTATTATTCATGTGGACCAAATACAAGACCAGAAAACTGGATGAGCACACTGCAAGCTGGACTCGCTGTCATTCCTACCCTGACTGTGCAAGCCACAGGAAACCACTGCTGGGACAAATACCCTACAGTGTCTGAATTGTCAAAAAGCCACTGCTCCCTGTGTCAAAGTGCTACGGCAGAACACAAAAAGAATCAAATTCTAAAATACAAAAAAAGAGTGGTATTTTTTAGTCCTCCTGACATTATATGGTAGAGTTATTTTTGTCATTGCAGGGGAAAAAACCTCCCCCTAAATCTTAAAAATACAGTCTCAATATCCAGTGAATATTACACCCAAATTTACTCATGAAATAGTTTTCACAAAAGGTGCAAATCTGTGCTGCAAGGAGCCTCCTCAGAATACACAAAACTGGGAGCAGTGAGTTGAATTTAAATTGTAGAATGTAACATGAACCAACCTCAAAGATGGTGTTAGCCTGGAGATTTGTGTGTTATCCTGACTACGTCACTCAGCATGAAAATGTATAGACTTTGGACTATGTATATTTCTTGTAGGTAGCTACTCCTTCATTAAAAGGTGAAATTGAACTCTCAGCTACATCTTTTAAATCAAAAAAGGGACAAACTTCAGTGGAAAATTTATCTCATTATATACTGTAATTATACCACAGACAAATGCACTTGTCCTCCATTTATATCAGATGAGAAACACTCCACACAAATAAATGTTTGATTTCCTCCAAACGCTTACTTTTGCACTAGATACTTATTACTGTTAATCAATTTGGCGTAACACTACATTACCATTTTATGAGGAGACAAAGTTATTTGCAAAAGGAAAAAAAAAATCAAATCAATACTGACTATCTAAGCAAGAAAGTATACTTTGCTGTGCATCTGTTTGTTCTTGTTTCCTCTCAGATGCTAAATATTATCCATTGAATCATGTACTACAGTGATACAGCGTCTCTCTCGGCTTGCGGATTGTTAATTCACTTTAAACCTCCTCCAACCTTTACTGGGGCCAGAGTGCATCTGTGGGCAGATCAGGGAGGTCATGTGTGCATTGCTGCTACTGTAGTGTGGCAGGCAGGCACATCCTGGCATACTTCTTATTCCTTTTGGCGGCTCTTGTAATTGCCCTGCATTACGCAACAAAAGCCACAGGCCAACTTGTGCATGTACCATTAAATGAGAGTCATCCCTCGCTGGTCTCACGTTTATCATGTTTTTCAACTGCCTGCCTGGAATCATGAAAATGTCTCTTTTATTGTTCTGCCGTACTTCCAAAAGTAACAGAACAGGCAATTCACAAACTGTCAAATTCATGTCTAACTGCCACCATCAGAATAGTCTTGAATAGTCATCTGCACCCCCATGAGGGGAGATCTATGTCTAGGATCTTGGATTTCTGGTAGAGGGCTTCTCCAAGGATTGACTCACCATCTTCCCAGGAGGAAACAGGAAATGATAAAAGAGCATGGTAGTCTTGAGGAGACAGGAAGGAAACAGCTGGTCAGGGAGTCCAAATGCCATCTATAATTCAGAGGAGGTATAATAAGATAAGTTTTCCCTTTTGTCATTTGCCGTAAGTGTGATGAAAACCACGTAGCCCAAACGAACAGGCTGGCTCCAGTGCAATAATAATGAAGACATATATTTCTCTCATCAGTTGAGAAAGGGTGGGTCCTTGATTAAATATTGACTTGCGATTGTCTGTGTTCTTGTCTCTGTCTAATCAATAATTCATACGAGGTAAAAGAGATTGTTGAAATCATCTCAGATGTTACATGTTTTGCTGAACATCTGCTTTGTTTGTTTTCATGCACAAAAATTGAGCGGAGCAGCAGCTCACAGCAAATGATCTCTCTTTAGCAGGTTAGCAGCAGTGACATGAGCAACGCTTTTAACATCATTTTTACCAGAGTCAGGTAAATTTGTTTAGCATTCAGAGAGCAGAACCCCTCACAGAATTAGCTGGTAATACTTTCTTTAGCTCAGCCTCAGCACCTTCATTATACTCCTTGTGTATACTCGATTTGAAGTCTGTCATACTGTCATTAAATTAACATGACAATATAATATTCTCAACCTGTAGCCATTTCCCATTAAATTCAAAGTCAATAATGAATCAGTCCTGACAGCAATAATTGATAAATCAATGTGTGGCCAATTTATGTGAACCATATACAGGTTTGGCGCGTCAGATTATCACAGGAAATTCTTTAAACCAGACATGGATGAATACTTGTTATGTGTAAGTGGGGAGAATAAATTGACTGTTATCTACTCAATTGTGGACCTATATAAATGCAAAGGTTTCCTGCATATAAGGTAATCCTACTTTATTATTAAGCAATGGAGGCAAACGTGGTATTTGTATTATTCAGGCCACTGTTTGCCTCTCGGTGGTAGCTCATCTGCAACTCTGACTCCTGTTGCGTTGCCACAGCAAAACAAGCAGTGTCATGAATCTTTTATAAGAGTGTGAAAAGGTTGATGATGAGTACAGTCCCTGAAGCCTGTTTTATAATGTAGTCCCTATAGATTGGGAATAACATCTACAGCATGCCAATGCGTACCGCCCCCGAATTGCAAAAAGCTGTTGTCAATGATCACTCAAGGGAGTAGCGGCGTGTATACAGAATGCTTGTATGGTGGACCATCATGTTCACAATCCTGTACTCAAAAAAGAAAAAGAAAAAAACATCTGCAGCATCCATGAAAACAAATGTGTATTTGATTGAATGTTAAAGGTAGATGAGGAAAGGACAAACAGGGCTATTTTAAAGGGCAGCCTCTGGACCTCCCACAACAATATTCATCCAGAGGATACAACATTTTCACCTTTTACTAGCATATGTCAAATGCATATCCCTGGCGAGCATCCAGGAGGCTTCTGCACAACAGGGTTCCTATACACCGACTGACTATCCTTAACAGGGATACTGACAGCTAGGCTTATTCTCCACCTTCCCCTGATGTCAGGACTTATTTCTGGCTGGCCTCTGACACACACATATTGGATTTTACAACCATGAAAGATGCCTTCTTATTGACACTCTGGGATTTAGTGGCCAAGTTACACACCTTGACCTAGAGGGATGAAGTGAAGGGGACACATTTTGGTCCTGTTATTTTAGGTAAAAGTTCATGAGACCAGGGGAAGTCACAGTGGAATTAGACTGTTTCAATCAAATATATAACAAAATTATATATAATTGTATAAAAACAGATATCAGAGTGGGCAGATTGCAGAGATTAATGAGTGCATGGGTAGATGAATTACTGTACATTTGTGGCCTATTGTGTTATGATACTTTTACTTATATTTTTTGCAGTATGCAATTTTACTAATGTTTTCACTTTACATTACCATATTTTAATAGAATCAATTAGTAATTTGTAGAAAAAGCATCTGCCATGCATTTCACAATAAAAGTTATTTGATTCAATATTTAAAACAAACACATTGGTTAAAACTGTCTAAATATATTACTTAATTCATTACAGCTTGAGTTTGATTGCTTTCAGAAAAGGACTCCTTTGGAAGTATCTAGTCTTTATTGTAATACATTTTGCACTCTGTTATGTCCCAAGGACACCCAGTATATGAGGAAACAATGGGTGAGCGCTTCATGACACATCACTGAAAGGGACGCTCATGCTTCAGCTGACTACAGCCCTAAGTACAGAACCTGTGCCAATTACACACAATATTTTTACTCATTCTGTATATCATGTAGGCAACTGTGCACTTACATTTGTGCATACACAGCAACATTTTTGGAGCGATTAAGTGAAAGACTGAGGTGAATGATGCAAGAAGGAGAATTAATGGGTTAGTCGAGATGGTTAAGGGAATGATGGAGTTGGTGAGTTAGGGAAATGATGAATAGGTTGGAGAAGGTCAGTGAATGTTATCAGATTGGAAGAAGCTGTTCAGCCTTCCCCATATAGGTTACTAAATCTAAAATCATGAGGTGTAGTGGGGCAGAGAGGAAGCAAGGACTGCACAGAAACCAACTATAACAAATCATGAGTCATAAAACTAACTCATGATTTTCTTAATAAAACAATCTTACTTTAACTCTCTACTCTCCAGTCTTCTAAATTGGATACAAGAGGTACATGTACCAACACCTTTTTCACTTTTTGTGTATTTCAGCATCTTAAACTTTGCTGCTACTCTGTTGTGGGATTAAGCTTTGAAAAAACTCACATAACTTGATTTTATATCTGAATAAAAGCACAAAAGTATTTGAGGAAAGTGTTTGAATGATGCACAGTATTTGCTAAATATTTACATACAATTAAATATTCAAGATCATGTAGCTTCGATAAAGAGCAGAAACAAACAAATGTGTATGTATTTTATAGTTATACAGCCCTGAGAAAAATGAATGGGAACATTTTTTTAAAAGATATGTTTTAAGTTAGCTGTTTTCTTAACTTTAAAGGGCAACCTAACAACCCCTGAAGGTCTTGTTTTTGTTGACTTCTGGTGGTTTACCTTCTCACCTTGCTGCAGTTGTGAGTATACTGTGACATCACTGTAGGGTGTGGTTACAGGTGCCACAAAGCACACTCCTGACCACACCCAACCACACCCAGGTCAGAGGTGAAATAGACTTGAAACACAGCTTTTCACCCTAGGATTTAGTTTTGAGTTAAATGATATTTTTTCAAGTTCTTCAACTTGAGTAATTATATTTTTCAAAGTATACCCCTACATGAGTACCATATTCTTTCAACCCTGAAATGAGTCTTTTATGTTGATGATGCTCTGCTTTCCTTGAAAGACTTAGCTGATTGAATTGTCTTGTGAACACAGGAGGATAATGGAAGCTGTGTAGATATAGGGCTTTAGTTTTGCTTCGACAAAGTCAAACAACAGCTCTCACTTATCACACCAAACAAGATGTCCTCAGAGCTTGAAAACCATTAAGCCCCACTATTCATGCTTGAAGTTAATTCTCTCTCTATTTTGCTAATTTTGCCAAGCTACGGGGATTTACTTCTCTTTTCAAAAGCTACGCCTGGGACCCCCATCTGATGCATCTCTAGTCCATGGACACAGCTTCATGCTCATTCATGCCGCTGTGATCAAACTTTATATTTGACTCAAACGTAATATGTAGAGGCATCTCAAAACTTTAATAGCCCCATGAATGACTGTTAGTAAAAAAAATATATATTAAATGAAAGCAGGCTAATCATATTATTCTTACTTCTGTGGGAACAGCTTCAGAGGAAGCCGGTCAGCCATAACACTGCAGTCTGCCCTAATGGTCTCTCAGTGGCAGTCTGCAGGAGAGTACCAGGAAATGGATGTGTGGTTTCCCAGGAGCATCACAGCTGTGGACTAATTAGGGAGCATGGCTCAGAATGGTAGAAACAGGCCTGGCACAGTTACCTGCTGTGCCCCAGCCTCTCCTGCTGGTCTCCTCTGAGAAGAATATAACCTTCACCTGGAGGAGACAGAGTGGTCTCAAGCTGTAGTCTGAACACCAAACAGCCTACGAACTGTCACTTTCATTTAGCATATCTGACAACTCATAATAATTTCTGTGGAGGTGTTGGAAGATGACTGCAGAATCTACAAAAGAATGTTTAGTTTGATGTCATTGATTGTAGCTCTTTTGCCTGAATGTGAAACAAATCAATTAACAACAACAAATGTCACACTCAGCAACTGATATTTGCTCATAAGTGATAAGTGTTTTTTTTTTTTGTTTTGTTTTGTTTTGTTTTGGGTTTTTTTGTTTTGTTTTTTTTTTTTTGCTTTTAGCGGGTAGTGGTTGTCATTACGCCTGATCAGAAACTGAATACTACTCAGCAATTATTTTCCAGTAAGCTGCCTCCTGAAAGCTGTTTTGGGTTGTACACACAATTGATTTCTCAATATATCACACCTCACGCTGGGTGGGCAATAATGTGCAAATAAAAAACACTGCTGACTGTGCTCACTTATCTATAGCGTCTAATACTCTTGGCATATTCCGGCATTCAGAACAACTGGCCTCTGTGTGAGTCCATTGACTGGAAATGTCAGAGCACACAACACATTTCATAAAGACTTCTGCACTGCTCTCTGGTCTCGTCTTGTTTTCATTTGAGGCAGCTGCAATGCAAAAGAATGAAGGTCTTTTCCCCCGAAATGGAAAATATGACTTTGCCAGATGAATAATTGCGTCTTCTGTCATGTGGAGCAGCAAGGTCACTGGTAGTCAACACACCCAGAAACGAGACAGACACTGAATACATTCCCTGTGCAAAATGAATAAAGTTAAACTGACACTCAAAAATCTATGTATCTCAACCCCTGTTGACTTTCAAGTTGCCCATAAAAACCTGGTATTTTCGTCCTTCATGAGGTACAGCAAGCGTTGTCAGCTTGAACCCATTTCGATTACAATGGATTCCAGTGGGAATTAGTGCTATGGTGGCAAAAGGGATCGAAACTTTAACTGAAACTTCCGAACCCACTCTTGCCTCATAATTAACCTGTTGACTTTTCATCTAACTATGTTGCAAACATTTGTCATTTCACCATAATATGGCTTATCACTCTGCCTCTTGAGGTCCAACTTTCAAACCTCCATTGGTTATAATAAATTTTGATTAACATATCACTTTCTGTGGTTCCCAACATGGGGTTCAGAACCCCTCAAGGAGTCCCAAGATTACTAACGAATTAGGAAAGAAAAACAAAAGAATATTTCTGTTGTGAAATACTGTGGAGTGTCGCCTCAGGCCTTTAAATACTATTAAATAAAACAGTCTGAGAGGATCAGGAGTACGGTATTGCCCTGCTATAAAGAGCCACAAGCCAAAATGGTTGAGAACAACGGAGACAGTTTAACTGCACACTAGTATCCTGTTTATGATCAGGTTTTTGGAGTATTCTTGTTATGTGTTGTACATGTAAATACTACATCCTAGTTTCAAAAACTCATCCTGGTTTTGAAAAACCTGGATATATATAGCTGGAGGTTTGTGATAGGGTTTTCTCTGGCATGGTGCCTCATCAATGCACATTGGCTTGTAGTTGGTGGGTAAAACAAAAAATATGTTGTTAGATGATAAACACACTGAAATAAATAGAAAGTCTGACTTGGGTATTGCAAATCAGTGTTTTCAACTATATTGTTATGATAATGTATACAAGCATGTCATTAACAAGGTTTCTTGTGGTCCATGTAAACCATATCCCAAAACCAGGATAAGACACACCATCAGGATAAAAGTGAGCATGTGGACATGTTTACTGATGATAACCCCATGCTGAAACAAGAAAGTTTTATTTTCTATTCTTCCCTTTTCTCCAGTCATTTTTGCTACTGTGTTACAAGAGGAGGGGGCTTTACATAATGTGTCAGAATAATACGCCTAATGTTATATGAAATAAACATATTGTGCAACACAATATTGGAGGGAACTTAATCACCAGCTTGACTGGATTCAAATCATAACAACAGAGCCACTGCAGCACAACACCATATGACTCCTGAACTTAATCTAAAAACAAATCAGGGAGTATCTGATTATGCTGAAGGTCTGGCTTTGCATTTCAATTATGGGAGCACAAGTGATGAGGCTGCTTTGTAGAGGAAGTAGAGAAGTGAGGCTACGTTGCCAAAAGCTCACTTGTGAAGCGAGGATATGGATATGGACAGACAACAGTATATAAATAGGCATGAACATTATGTGCTTCTTTGAGCTTACTACCATACCTTTCCATCAGACTCATTTAGAAATCTATTTAACAGGGCTGCTTGGACTGTGTCGAAATGGGTCAACTGGTGCCAAAGACTCCCCAAAGTGTTACTCTATGAGCATCAACATCTTGGCACATTCTCTTTTCATGCCTTGTTTTTCTTGATTCAAGTTGTTAGTACCAGTGTGTAGCCTATGTTTACCAAAATATAATAAAATAAAATAAAAATACAAGAGAGTGAGGAATGGTGGTGCGTGACATGAAAATAAATCAAAAGCACAAGCAAAATTGAACATTTCTGTGAGACAAACTGCGTGTGGGCACACAGCCTCACATTATGTACATTCTCTCAGAATGAGAGATGCCAAATTCTCTCAAATTAACTTTTGTTTTTTTCCATGTATACTTTTCTGTTCTCAAACACTGACAAACTCTCACCTAAAAGTAAAGTACATTTTATCGAGTGTCTAACAATCTCTTGTTTCCCTCAGTGTTTTTTGAAGCAAACAGTCCTTTGTGAGCGTGTAGTTCACATGAACTTTAAAATTTCCAACTAATTCGTACTTACTGCCTCAAAGCTGTCATAGTGTGAAATTACCTCCTGTAGCTCTGAATTCATTCACAAGATCAAACATTCAGTGTGGACTTAACTGTAATTTTTGAGGCAATGTCTGCACGTCTTCTGCAAACTGCAGGAAAATGTGTATCTGTCTGAGCTCCACTGGAGCCCTAGAGTCTTCACATGACCCATATTGCATCAGTGCAGTTGGTTCAAGTTGTTGAAGAGAGACAAAAAATGGGATTTTTTAAATGACAATTTTATTTCATGATGTATCATGAGTATCACATGTCTGTTTTGACTTTTCATCTTTTTCCTGCAAATCATCATCACTTTGACATATTAGATTTGTTCTGTATTGTATGCTTTGCTCATTACTTTGCTCAATTATGAACACCTGTTGTTTTACCACAGAAAAGATTCTGTGGTAGTTTTACTTTATACTGTTTTATTATACTTATCTGATGAGAAGTGTAGTTTTGCTTTACAGACTGGTGGGTTTACATGTTTAAGTGCTTGGAAAATGTCCAAAAGACTTGAGACTCAGCCTCTGTGTGAATTATTCGTGTTTGTTTGCATGCACTTTAATGGGCACACGTGACTTTGAGAGTTGCAAGTAAAAGGAATGCAAAATGTACTGTGTCTGTATTTCAACTTCCGATCAGTTCGAACAGAAAAGTAAAAAGGGCCAAAGCAGATGAGCAAAAAGTTCAAAAAAGCAGGCAAATGCTCATAACAAACAGGCATTAGGACACAATGCACAGTAGAAAATAAGATAGAAACTGAGGGAAAGTGGCCACCCAAGGAGCTGATTAGAGGATTGGGAACAGGTGTGCAGGTGGGTGTGGGAATCATGTGATGGGTGGAGGTGGAAAACATTAAAGACTACTGCAGGGCAGGAAGGGGGAGAACAAACTCTCAAACAGACCTTTTAACTAAGGACATTGATGTGTCACAGTGGGAAAAGCACAGGTGTTAGTAATGAAATTAGTGATGGCTACTTTAGTTTCAGGATGGTATTGTGCATTTTGGCTCTCACCACCATGGCTTACCAAGACTCTTGAATAGAATGGAGCCGTCGTTAACGTCATAAGTAACACCTGTGACTGAGTGACACACTGTGAGCAATGTTAGGAACTGGTTGCAGGCATGAGCTCTTAAATACAGCAAGCAACCCAGTTAACACCATCCTTTCTCATGATCCATCCATGTTTGCTTTTTGACTGCAGTGTTGTTGGCTTTTGTAGGCATTGCAAGAGCTGAGTTTGCCACATAAAATGCCAATAAATGCATATAAATGTTAAAGCACTGCAATGGATGACCTTAGATTTCAAGCAAGACATGTATTTGTTTTTTCAAACAAAACTGGTGTGAATTGAAACTAAGGAAGTTAGAAATGTATTTTTCAGCATAAAAATATGTACCTAGTGTACCTTGGTAAATGGTCAGTAATAATCTAAAGTAAATGGCTTAAAACAGCACTATGCGCCTCTTAAAATACACATGGCCTGTGTTTATGCAGGTTCAATCAAACATTTAACACTCAGAGATCTGCTATGCACAAGCCATATCTTAAAAAAGTGCATTAATGTGAAAGAGACGCATTGTCGTTACATCATTTTTGCATTAGTAAGTGTACGGAATTAATCTTGTAAATTCCACCCACAGCACTAAGCTGTTGAAGCTGTATTGTCAAGACCAAGGCTGTTGAAGTAATAGAAGCTCTTTACTGAGAGATGGAAATTTGAATTTCAATGTTATCAAAGATGTTGCTTTTTTTTCTGACAGAGGCATAAATTCTGATACTTATAAACTTGCAATAACCAAAGAGAAATCCAGAAGACATACAACAAACACGCCTCCTATAATGGGTCTCTGATGCATTGCAACACGCATACAGTAATAACATCAGTTACACTAAGCCCCATCTCTCATACAAATACACACACACAACCGATAGGCTGATAGAAAATCCCTTCTATATGAAAAGATGATGCTGATGACTTGTGGGACCTGGCCACTGGCTTGTTAATGGCTCCAAAGAGCAACCATGTCATGAGCTCGGTATCTTTGACATAAATCACACAAACTTCTTATCAGCTTAAATCAGCTCGTATGGATTTTTACTGCATATTACTCAATACCTCTGAGGATGTTATGCAAGAAATATCATAATCTGCAGTAATACCGAGCATCAGTCAGATCAAGATTCGTGCACAGGCTTTTCCACTGCCTCAGCTCCACTTTGCTCTGTCATCATTCTATCTCACCCATTGTCCGAGCCAATGCTGGAACTTTCCTAGTGAATATCATCAGTCTGTAAACCAATGCATCCATCTCTCTGTGGGAATCCAACTGAGAACTGTCACCTAAGAATGCATTATGAATCAGGATTCATAAATAATTGGTGAGAAAACACTCTGAGGCAATCCACGGGAGGATTGACAAGGATAGTACCAGAAAACCAAGGGGAAAATTCTCTCACCCAAAGACTAAATATTGTGCTGAAAGAGCTTTTCAAGAATGTAACTAATTTAAAACATATTCAGAAACTATTCTGAGCAAGATGATGCCAGCCACTCACTCTCATTTAGAGTAATTGTTTGTTAATGACAACAGATTCTTACATGTGAAACTGGAAGCAAAATGCTGCACATAAATAACCAGCTAATCCTGGCAGATTCCAGATTGCAAACGTCTCCCTGCTGTGTTAACACCATCGGTGTCACCCAACCGCCTTCTCATAAACAAAGCCATGATGCATACCCCGCCATATGCTGGCAGAGCTGATGGCTGAACCAGTGAGGGAAGGGTAATGAATGTGACAGACAGAGGTGGAGCAGAGATTCAGGTCAGGATGTCTGTGTAGAGGCACATCAGGGCCAGCTTCTCGCAGCATCTCTCCTCACAGCCGTGGTAGAATATATTAGCTTAATGAAATAGCAAGCCATACACTGGCACCGACTGTAAATTTACCAGCAGTGCACCCCCCCTCCAGCCCTGTGCGTGCTGCACGGTGATAAAGTGGCGTCTTGCTGGCTGTACGAGGGTCACATAAAAGGGCCTCAGTTTGTGTAATCGACATCATATATCCAATCTCACACTTCTAGGACACAGACCTTAAATTACTCAGAGGAGCCTTTCTTTTCCTTTTTTTTTCTTGTTCCCACAAAAGATAATCATGACAGGGTAAAGCACTTATCCACCAAAGTTGATTCCCCTATTCTCAAGCATTTTGTGCTAATGGTGGAACATACTGAAAGAGCCTTGGGTAAATGGTTATAAAATGTTTAGTAAGTGGTTTAAACTGTCTGCAATTTGGTTTTGCAAGGAATCCAGTAGAAAAAGCCAGTTACACTTTCCTTGAACTCTATCAGTGCCTCTTACTTATATCATATGGCTGCCAGAAAAGGCAGCTATAAGCTGTCCTCAGATTTTTACAGGCTATATGTAATGTACATAAAGAGTACTGAAATCTGAGACACTATCATAAAAAAGAAGCAATATTTTTGGCCATGTTACACAATGCACCTTTAATAGAGTCTATTTTTTTTTTAGTGTCCAGAGAAACGATTAAGTGTCATTGGTGTCTGAAAGCATCCATTTCTTCCACAGTAATCCTTTCAGAGAAAAGTGTGTGACATTTATATATTTCAAACTCACGGCTTTGAGGGAAAGCGACAGTATAATGCATTGCTTGGCCAATACAGCTTGACATTGCAATCCCCTTGCCATCGAGTCCTAAATTCACCCAGCAAAGTTTTCCCAAACCAAAAAGTAGAGCGGTTTTTATTAGACAGCACGTCTGCACTTTGATCCTCAAAACTTACAGGGTTCAAAAGCTGCATAAAAAGGGGTTGAATTCCCTTTGAAGTGGCATCTATTTTTAGGTAACATTTGACATCGCACGTTTGGAAAATCCACTGTCCAGTTTTGATGCTGAAGTCATTTAGGTGGGATTATACTTTTATTTTTTTTTTTTTTATTTTTTTGGTTGCTGAACAGGTTTTGCATGTTTTATGCCTCATTCTCAAGATTTACTCATCTGAGAGCATGGAGGAAAAGTCATGGACTAAGCTTTACAGAACTAATCAAATAAATCGAATCTTTCTCCCAACTGAGGAAGCTGGGCGACTGTCATACATAAGTGTGTACAAGTAAATGTGTTTAATTTCCTCACTGACATTGTCCTTGAATACTGCAATGTTTGCCACAAAGAGGAGAGGGCTAGAATCAATAGCTCTGCAGTTTCTTGCTATTTACTGAATGCTTGCCTTGGTGCCAGTTAATTTTCTTAATCAGCATCGGAATTAGTTATTCTGATGCTCATTAAGAAAAGCATCCTCACAATTAACCCTTAAATCCCATTGGGGTCATCAAGACAAACATTAAATCCTCTGCATATTGTGACTGTGTTTGTTAAGAAGACAAACTGAGTTGATTTGATAGGAACTGCAGGCCTCTGTTATCCCATGGAAACATCACATTATGATGAAGGAGGCTTCAAACTGAATGCTGTAATCTATTTAGAGCTTCTGTCTAATTCAAAGGACCTCATAAAACGACCAAACCACATACAAACTGTAAATGCAAATATGAATTACATATCTGTGCTGAACTGCAGATTTTAAGTGCTTGTATTATATACAAAATGAATGCTGAGGGAAACAAAAACTAGGACATTAAGGGAGCTGTCACCCCAGCAACATATTGCTGCTGTCATTTGAAGACCTTTCAAAATGATGGATGAGCTCAAACAGAAAGGTGAGATGGTCAAGATAAAAACAAGAGTCTTTTCACAGATCCTGATAAATTGACACTTGGTTTTCACACAGCAGCAGTGATTATCAATTAAATTTTTTTTCTGGACCTGTTAATTGTCACTCTTGTTTATTTGACACTGATGTGACAAATTAAGATGGCTGCTATGATTGCTGGGGCGATGGCTGTTCTTAAGTAGAACTGATGTTATTCCTTTAGTTATCCCTTTGGTTTGATCAGGGATTTCTCTTATTCAGCAGGGAGCATGTCCTTCACCAGGCAGCAAGTCTCTAATGATCTCTCAGTGGAGCTGGCAGTCATACTTCTCATTATGAAATAGCAGGGCCTACTCACTAGTGCTTCACTTTCACACTTTAAACACATATGATAGGAATTCCAAGAAAAGTGCTCACTATCTGTAAGAACTGAATACTGGAAGAGTAAACACAATCCTGAAGGTCATAGATTGTGGGAATTTATATCATGTTGAAATGAAACCTACAATGCATACAGTGTGTTTTCAACAGTGAGAAGGCAATAAGAAACAATGCAGGAGTATGTTGAAGAACTTCCATTGGAAAAAAATATATAGGTTGTCCATGTCCTCCAGAACAACACATAGAGAATAGGTACTTTGGGATTTGATGCCACTATCGATAAGACAGCATTGTGTAGAGTAAAATTTCCCAAATCCATTGGTATAATCCAAGCCAAATGGTTTCACATTTACAGTTGTGAAATTGTAGAAGGTAGAAGCCACATATTTATTTATTTATTTTATCAAGGTAAATAAGACCACACAGTTACCACTGTTAGCAACAATGTATACTAGAAATGCAAAAGCCAGAGAGTAAGATCTTTTATACATCAATAACCTGAACACTGTTACAGCACATTTATTAATCTTGAAAAGTCGATTTATGATGGAAACCTGTTTGCAGCAGAATGTTGTCTCTCAATTTTTTCAGCATATTCATTGTGGCAAGTTGGCCTTGACAGGCATTTGGAACACTAGAGATGAGATGCTGTGGACAGCATCCCTGAGCAAAACAACTTAATGGTCTATTCACAAGCTGATGCACGACCTTGTCTTCTATGTCCGCAGAAATTCCAAATACAGCTGGAGTCGCCCCTAAAAGCCAAAGGGATTGCTTTTCCATTAAAAGCGGAGTGACACTGGTTTTGTGTGTTACTCTCTCCTTTGTTGCAACCCTTGCAAGGGCATGGTGTATTTCTAGAGTTGTTCGTGAATGTTACAAGTGGATTTTAAAAAAAAATCTTTTTGTGAGCACTTCCCACATATCTGTATGACTCACTATGTTATTCTACAGTGGAAATGTTTTTTGATTTCAATCCTGCAAGTGGGTTAAATTTTGATTCATGGATTGGTTTTTAGAAAACCTCCCTGACTCCTCTTTGCTTTGATTTGTGATCTAAATTTCTGTTGTTGTGACATTTTGTGATCCTGCAGTCTTTTACATCTCCCAGCAGACTCTTCACAGTGATTGTCACTGTAATATCTTCAGCATTTTATTTGGTAATGTTTATCCCTATAAGTAATTGGTATATAATGTAATTTCTGCCCACACACTAATCCTAATGTAACATGTATACATGGGACAATAAAGAAAAGATGTAATTGAAAAAATGTAATTGTGTGACACTCCCTAGAGACAAAAAACACTCCTAAGATGCCCCTCTCTTTAACTGTGGCATTATAAAATTCACTCACACATCACTATCTATCTCCACATCCATATACATGCATTAGCTTTCCATTTTAGGGCCTCTCATGCAGGTATTTGCTGCAGTAATATGCCTGCATGCAGAAATGCCAGGGCATACTGTGGCTCATTATAAAGTACAAAAATACCTAGGGAAAGAGATGCAGATGTTCTATAGGAAGCAGGAGCAGGCTCAGTAACAGGGCTGGCACAGTATCTGATAATGTTCAAAGCCAGAAAAACAGACTGAGGGGGATACAGGTGTATGTGTGATGTTAAATGGATGAAACTATATAGACACACCATAACTTATAAAGGTATCTGGACATTGAAACTTTTATTTTCTTAGAATACTGTATGAACTTCAGGAAAAAGCTCTCAAATTCTCTGGAGTTACACTTCCACATCTGCATCCACATCCATCTCTGCTGTGCAGTGTTCAGGAGAAATATTGTGATTAATTGTTGTAATTTACTTTCCTAGCACACCCAGTTTCTGCTTTGTCTACTACCTCCTCATTTCCTACTATTCCCACAGTGACTTTTGACGACCTCTGGAGAGTGCACTTGAACTTGTTGCACTAAGCTGTGGGTTACACAAGAACAGTAGGTGAGAGGAACACAGAGAACTATGTATGTATATATGTATATATATATATATATATATATATATATATATCACAGTATATTGAGTGGCATTGTATTCAGTTCCTCTGAAGTTTCTGTGATAGAAGAAATTAGTATCTCTGACATTTCTGCAAACGTTTTTTCCCCAGTCGTTGAGAATTAGTCCAATGTGATGACAGTACAAAGGGAGTCCATGTGTTTTGAAAAGGTTCCTGCTATCATAACTGCATTTAAGCTGCACTGCAGTTACACCAACATGGCATTGTGTCATAAATTTGGTTAGTGATCCACAGTAATAAGAAAAATACACTGCAAAACAACAAAGCAGGCCCAAAAATGTAGAGTACACTGCCAAAATATGTCCTAGAGGCATTTAAGTGTCTTGAATGCAAGTTACATTTAACAGACCAAGCAATAAAAATGTCGAGATTAGACTCCTACAATGATTGGTTATGTGAAATGAATTTGTAGCACTTTAGAAATGAACTTTTTAAGTGAGACAAAAACAGTGTGTAAGTTGACAATGAGCTGCTGTACCTTTGCTATTCAATATACTGACAATTACAATGCCACACAGACATTTTAGTTTTCCAAAAGTACTTAAAATTGAGTTATTGACACAACAATATTAAACTTTTGATGTTATTTTGAGCAGCTCTTCCAACAAATGAAATCCAACATTATTTCCTTTCAGTCTATTACACTGCAGTGCCAGCTTTGCTCTGCCAAGTCACTGTATTGTAGAATGAGATAAATGAGAATTGATAATGAAAAATAAAAGTAAACAGCTGACATATGTTTGTGGTGTTAGAGAATTTGTGCTCATTTAATCAACTATACATTTAAACCCTAATACTGGCACTCTAGGGTGCGATGGAATAAAATCCTAATTCCAAACACACACATAAATTGTGCATTACTGTACCTGCTAATGTTGGCACTTTTTTAGTAGTCACTAATAGCAGAAATTCATTAACTTTGCCATTTTTGAGCTGACAGAAAATTATACAGTCAAACTAAGATTTTTTTTTCATCACCTGTAGGTTCATACTTTTCTCAAGTCATTAAATGCTATTAAATCAACATATCACACCCAGAATTGAGAGGTTTGAGCATTTTTCTAATAAGTCTATTTTTTCTAGTGTGAATGTTTGGCATTGGTCTTTTAGAGGCTACTGCTACTGTAAATATTGTACTTTATATAAAACTAAATAAATGATTAGTTTAAGTTTCATGGATGACAACAGTTTTGGAGACTATAAACATATGCTCTAAGACTTTTGGACTGCAAATATGTTTGTTGTAGTTGTTGTTTGTTTTTAACTGAGACTGTGTGGATCTTACTGCTCAAATCAACTTTTGCAGACTTCTGTTCAGAGAGGAATGTTATCACTTTATTATTGGCAAACTGTTTTTCGACCAAGTGCTGAAGTCCTTTGTGTCCGCACTCTCACACACCTGATCCAATTCAATCAGCATTAAGTCCTTAACTGGATCAGGTGTGACAGAGTGGAAATGGAACACAAACCTGCAGGGTTGGAAGTTTGAGAGAGGTTGCAATACAGAGAGCGAAGAAAATTCAAGTGTACACAATGTTAAAAATGTATCTCTTTGTGTGGGTTTTAATGCATATTGTTGTAAACTCTTCATATATGCTTTGACTAATGTTAATAACTAAGATGTAAAGCCAAGGCAGGAGCAGGTAAAACAGGATGTCAGAGACAGGAGGCAGTGGAGGTTATTTTGTCAGGAACCTAATTGTTGTATATAATGAAAAGGTCAGAAGTCACTAGAGGTAGAGCAGCTGGGTTTATAATATCGTGTTAACCATTGCTATCTGCACAAATTGTTTAAATTACCCACTTAACTTGAGTGTGAACCCAGTCAGGAGGGAACACACCCCTACCATTAGCCTCCATTTAACAAATTACAGCTTTGGCTCTTTGCACCAATATATTAATTTGAGCCTCTGTGCAGAGGCAGGGATTTGTTTAAAACGCAAGTGTTTGTGAAAAGACAGCAAGCCACCAAGTACCAAAGTACCAAACTGAAGTCATTAATAATACAGAATATCTGTCAGACTGAGGTGGACTGAAACTGTTCACTAGCTGTTGCATTTCAGGTCCCATTTTGCCACCTCACAGCAAGAATTTACCGCCACAGTCAATTCTACCACCAAGTGCAATAAACCAATTAAGGTGGTCCAATTAAAACCCAATTCCAGCTGAGACCAGCATGTCTTGTGCCTAATGGTTATGCTGTAATTAGCTCCAGAGAGATAGGCCTCACGGACACCCTTCTCTGGATTGTTACTCACACATAAATACACATATTTCATCATTTATACCGGGCATATGCTATTACAACTCGAAAGGTATTGATCTGGATAAAAAGTTTTGAGCAAACAGTGGCTTTTTTTACAATGTCATGGTGGAAAAGCTGTCATATTGTCAGAGCTGTAACACTGTAATTGGCTCTCTCATATACACCCACATCCTTTTAAGACACAAGAGTGTCTGTATACACTGCACACACACACACACACACACACACACACGCACACACACAACCACCTTCAGTCACTATTCTACTGGGGAAAGGAGATAGAAATCAAAAGAAAGCAAATCAAGCTTCATATTAACAGGATTCTCAAAGGGCCGTGACTCTTTATGAGGACAGATGACTTTAATGGCCACGCTCTATGTGTTCTGGCCACACTCAAGGCTGTTAGTCAGCAGCAGCCAAATGGAGGCGAAAATTACATTTTCACCTTTCACATATGTGTCCACTAAATGATGAGTATTGATTTGACGGTTTATGCAGCACTACCTGCACAGTGTCCGTGATAATAAATTCCCTCTGGGCCATCACCACAATATTATGCTCATATTCGCCCATGACCTCATGTAGGGGTCAGGTTTGAACAAGCAGGGATAATAATTGAGATAATTACAGTCATATGCAGGAAAAAACAAACAACACATGCATCACGCTGCTTAGGTGCAGACTGATTGTGATAATTCATTTTGCTGCAGTGTGCACCACATGATCAGTTATGATTTGTTGATTGCCATCCTTGTAATGCGTAATGCAATTGCTTTTTATTGCTTTACATAGACCAGGGCTAATAAAACATCCTGGCAGTCCATGTGAAAGGTCTCGGAAACTGCTGTGAGATAAAGAACTGAGGGAGTTTGTGAGAGCTCATATTGTTTGGATTTTATTGATTATTGATTGAGATTCATATTGAATACTGTTTCAGATTCTCCTCATAACATTTGTGTAGTAGAGGAGACCAAAAAAAAGAAAAAACAACACTCTGACCTTCACCAAATGTATTTCTTGATGCATTGTCGTAAAATGGC
Organism: Lates japonicus; assembly: GCA_033238685.1. Classification (NCBI taxonomy): domain Eukaryota; kingdom Metazoa; phylum Chordata; class Actinopteri; family Centropomidae; genus Lates; species Lates japonicus. The sequence goes on along the minus strand of BRZM01000019.1, from coordinate 8,646,958 downwards.
AAATAAAAATATATCTGCTCTGTCAGGCAAGTTGAATATTTGCTTTTTTTTCTTATATTGGATGCAAAGGCTTTAGCAGATGCAGAGATTTATATCTAGTAGTTGGTACATCAAAAACATTGCATTCATACACCACCCTGCCGTTGATGTTAGATGAACTTTGTCCCTGCATTAGCTATTTTTGCACAGCAATTACATTTAATAAGCCAACTGTCTTTGAAGCTCATCCATACTTGTGAAATACTAAATCCTGAAGTTGTATTTCCTAATTATACTGTATGTATTTATGTATTATCATGTGTACTTCACTAGTCTGTGTTTCACATTAAACCCATTACTTCTAATTACAGGAAAACTTTAAAGAGAACTCCACCAATTTAGCATTGCACTCCTGTAACATTCTCAGAATTGTAATGGACAGTTTAGATTTTAAAAAGGAACAAAATCCATGCAGCATAACCAGAGATATCTCCTTTTTTTTATTCCATGCATTCTACTTCCTTGTCAAAGCCTGGTGCCGATATTAGCCACAATGCAACTCAGCAACAGTTTTCTCAGAGACTGTCATTATGATAGTAGAGCCTAATGTAGCTTTGAGCTTCTAAGGAATAGGCTACAAAGGTCTGGTTAGCTCACTTCTTTCTAACTCCACAACCTTAGATTTTTTTCATTTTCAAACTTGTAGTCTTCAGCTTCAACCAATGCTGACCTGAGAGACATCACTTAAGGCAATTTATTAGACACACAGCCCACTCTTGGACCATAAAAGACTTTTTCACACATGCAATACTATTCCCCAAGACCTGTAAACAGACTTTGGTGTAAAATCAGCAGAGTTCCCCTCTAACAAAGTGGTTGTTCCACTGTAAACTGGGAACTATTCAAATTCATTACATCCATACTGTATGATTGTTCTTCTTACATTTTACATCCAGTGCTAAAGTTTAGCAATAAGTAGTATGTCCTTTATGTAGCTAGGAGAAAAGTAAGGGTGTTGAGGTTGGAATGGTGATGGATAGATGTGTAACAAATTTGCCTTTCATCCAGAGAATTTGAGTTTGCATCCCATCATGGACCAACAATGAATGTGTGCTTCTTTTAATAACTGTTCTTTCCATACTGTAGAAAGTCGTAGAAAGCATTTAAAAAAATGTAATTCAAGGTTTAGCAGAATCATCTAGTACTGACATTCTGGTGTCAGGGTTGCACCGCTACAGGTATAAACATGCTTTGACATTTCAAAGTACCCACCCAGTATTAGATATCTGAACTTTTCTCCAACCCTCATTCTGTTCTACCACTATGAATTGACTTACTGTTACACAAATCCAATTTCTATGTCCTACTGTGAGTCCTGAGCCACAGCTGTGTATCAAGCGCAGTAAAAAGTTCATTCTCTTTATATGTGTTACTTGATGGACACCACAAAATTAGACGCAAATAGATTCATATGCAAAAGGTGACTCAACTTTGTCGCTTGTTTACTACAAATTTAATTTTAACCTGATCTTGACTCACAGTGGTTAGTTGGACCAAAAAGTACTGTTTACTGTAACAGGCTTCAAAGAGGGCTGAGACCTGCAAGTTCAGAACGTGTTATTGTGGTTATTTGATGCATGGCCAGGTTGAAATAACCTTGTTTTCAGCTGCTCGAATGACTCAAACTAAAGGAGCCTTACGTTTAAGTAAACTACATGCTTGTTGTGAACACACAAGGAGATTCTATACAGAGAATAAAAGGAGAGGTTTGTTGGTCTCAGCTTGCTGATAGGCCCTCTGGTTCCCCTCTTTATTTCTTAAAAATGCTAATGCATCTGTGTCTGACTGTATAGAAGATCAAGAGGAGGATGAGGGTGAGGAGGCGGATATAAGGAGCAGGGGAGTGAAGAATATGTCGGTATAGGCTCCTTTCATTTCTCCGGGAGACGACACAAGAGACACACAGCCGTCAGGCTTGGGAAGTTGAGCTTGGGAAAGGCTTGACAGCAGAGCCCTGGGCAACTGAGAGGAGTGTATCCTCTGCTACAGTGCCATGAGAGAGACAGAAGAGTGTGAGTACAGATAGAGGAGAGGAGATGAGAAAAAAGAGATGAAGTGTTGTTATGGGGGGTGTAAAAAGAACTGTGGTGCGAGCTGTGGAGGGAAGGAGGGAGGAATAAAGGGAGAGAGAGGGGACTGTGTTCTGCAGCCATCTGGCCCGTTCACTGATCCAGAACGTTGACACTGGCAGCTGAAGAAGAGGAGAGGAAGGGGAGTAGGGGAGCAGAGGAGTCCTCAGCTCTGTGTCTGAAGAGAGAAGTCTGTTTGTATTACTTTAATCTTATTCACAGTGGTAGACACACACACACACGCTCCCCCACACACAAAGACATGTATAGTGCACTGTAATAATATTAGGTGGCTTTTTTAATCTTATCCAAAGCTGTAGAAGTACATCCAGGGATAGACTCAGCCAGACTGATAAGTGATGCCGCCCTCATCATAATGACAACAAGCTGATCTGTTTTCACACATTGCAGTAACTTTAAACTAACTAAACAGGTGAAGATAATGCCTCAGGCTGAAGCATAAACTCATCTTTTGTGTGAGTTTGAATTAATTCAAATAATGAGCAGCACACTGTGCATGAGGCTGCAGAGATACCTTAACCAGAGTCTGTAAAAACCTGCAGAGCATATGTTTATTGCATAGCACAGCAGGTAAAATTCCTGTTGAAAAGGAGCTACAGCAGTGCTAAGAGAGGCTTTGTGAGAGAGAAAAAGCAAAACATACTTCAACTTTAAATTTTGGTCAGAGAGAGGAATAACATAAGTTCTTGTTATTTGTTTTTGCCTGGTGACAAGTTGAATATTCATGGTTCAGGATTTATAATTCCATAATGGTAAATTAGGATTTATCATCTGCTTGACTTTTTGAAATGAGATAAGACTTGCAATTAGGATTTTGTTTGGTAAGATAGCCCCAGCCGTCGACATCAGTCAGTGCTTAGCTGAGGCTGGATTCAGCACTGAGGGTTGTTCACACACAGGATCGGGAAAAAGGTGGCCTATCTACCCCAAACAGATGGCATGTGTACGCCTGCATGAATGAACACACACAAGCACATACAGCATCCCCACTACCCCACCTCCCCACCCCGACACAATCATACACACAAAGTACAGACAGTATGCGGAGATAAACAAGATGTGATATCCAAATCTAATCGAAGACTGTGTATACGCAGCTGAATGTGAACAGAAGGATGGAAAGAAAACTAAAGATTAGTTTTAAGCAAATCATTTAATTGCAGTCTCCACTGATTTTTACAAAATAATGACGGTCATAAAGAGAGCACTCAACTGTGAACAAAATCATCACTACAGTCGACCTCTAATTGGAAATTCTGGCAGCGCTAATTGTTGAATTATTTCCTGATAGTACAGAATGATGAGCAGATATATGGATGATTGCTAATCTGATCACACCTGCTTTTTAAAAATCTTATTTCACAGCTGAGCTCAAACGTAAAACTATTTTCCCTCTACCTGGATTTAACCAGTATATTGACCAGAGAAATTTAATCTAAGCTCCTATGATTTAAAATAATCATAGAATAATATCTTGATATGATATGGGAGTAATTACTTACTGTTAGACATGAATTTAGCTGATGACTGAATCTCAAAGAAGAATCTGATAAATCTCAGTTTGTTAGAAGCTTTTGCTACAAATTGAGCAAACTGGTTTTGCAATGCAAAACCATTAGTGAAGGTCTCACTAGTGTTTATAAGGTTCAAAATCTGAGGAGTTGCAAAACATTTAATTGGCTATTTTCATTCATTAATTAGTTGCAGTGTCCTTCAACTTCCTTAAAAATTGCATGACTAGAAGTCTCATAACCATCTGCTCGCAAGTTAACAGCACATGTTTTCTGTTTATAAGGTCTCTGAATCAAATAATCATGCTGAGTGTCTATGATAACTTGGACAGAGCTAGTGAAGTGTTTGGGTGATGTCTGTATTCTCGTTAACAGCCTGTGGCTGAATAACAACTCTTGGGATCCCTGAGGAAAATGTCATTTTTTCTGAAAAAAACCTCTAAGGGCTGAGCCAAAAGAGAATCTACCAAAAAATATTAAAACTACGACTAATAAGCACAAGTTAAAGTCAAAGTGACAACTGTGATTGAAGATTTCTTAAAGTTTTGTCCTTGCGCTCGAAGTGTAAAGTCTTTTATATGGATGAGATGCGAGGAGTCATTTGGAGATGTGCTAACAATGTCTGCCACTTTGTACTTGATGTAGAAAGATGTTATGCTGCTTAAACAGTAAAGTTTATCATTAATAAAATTGTGATCAACATTATTTAAGCCTTCACAGTTAAATCAGTGGTGATTTAACTTCAAATAACTACAAAATTGATGTATTTATGTCAACTTTTGATGCACTTTGGAGAGAAAAAAGGATAATTTGCTTTCAGCTATTACAATTCTTTTTGAAGTGTTCTATTTTGAAGCCACATCTGTTTTGCATAACGACTACACAACTAGACCTACACTGCTCGTATGACCTTTCAGTTCTGACACCGTGCTATACTACACTGTCACTATTGCTGCTCTGCTTTTCCTCTCATTTTTGTCTCTTCTGCTCATGTGGGATCAGTCTGTCTTTGTGCATGCAGGCTGGCAGCTCTCAGCCATGTTCACCACCCCTGAAGGAGAAGCAAGCCTGTCCCAAAGTCACTGAGGCGGATTAGTCCATCCTCTCTCTCTTTCTCTCTCCCTCCCCGCTCCCTGTTTAAACATTTTTGGAGGGGCCAGGACTGTGGAACAACAAAAGCTTATAGGGTTGCCAAAAGTTTATGCATTGGTTGAGCTGACTCAGGGCCTCCTTTGTCTTTCATAACAAATAAGGAATTTGACATATTTGTACAGGTTTGGATTCCTATATGCTCTACTAACATACTAATAAGTTGTTAGCATATCTTAGTGAAACACTAATTGTCTAATTGCTGGCCTGACAATATCGTAAGAGTCAACAAATACAGCCATCACATCCAAACAGCATTTTCAAAATGCAAAGAATCAAGGTATTGTGAATTGTAGATAAATCTGCACTTAGTGCATTTGTGTCTGATGCAGAGCATAATGGCTATTTATTATTATTTTTCATTAGTAATGAGTGATGAAAGCTGTATTTGTTAGAAGGGACCCAAAGGTATGAAATCATTAAAACAAAGATGATACAATATGTCTTTTCTTTTCTTTTTTTCCCCAAAGTGCCCTATCTATGTATGAGAACAAGCCCAGTTAATCTGGCTGGGACTGGTCCCATACACTGTCCCATGCAAGTTCGACTCTGTAATCCTCAAGCATTAATCACTATGAAAATGGCAGAGAGCAGGTGAGAGGCTCGTCTGTGCTCACAGAATTATGGTTACAAATATGTAAGTGATCTACCTTTTGGAACCATAAGTCAGCAACATCCCAATTTGGAGACATGCTGCTCACTGACACACCCATCCATTCCAGCTTGACATGCAGAGAGTGGTGTTAAACAGCTGACAGACACCAGGTTGATCTCGGTGCATTATGGAAAAGAGTGGGAAACACGTGGGTCTTGTATACACACACAGCCAATGACCAGAACACCTGACAAACTGACAAAGACATGTGAAACCCCACTCATCTACTACTTGCGCTGGCAAAGATTGGAGGATTATTTAAGTCATAAGTTATGGTCTCAGTGAAAACTTAAGACACAAGCATCTGTCTCTTATCCTCTGCCATCTCCTCTGGTGCAAAACAGAGACTCAGAGACAAATTATGTCAGGGACTATCTCCAACACCCTTTGCCAGCAGGTGATCAAAAACAAAGGGTTTAAAAAAGACAGTTGTCCTAGATGCCTACTAGCAAGAACAGCCACAAAGTCACAGAAGTGGCAAAATACTGGCACATACTGTTGAAACTAAAATTAAAGCGCTGGGGAGGCTACTGTTAGAACTTTAGAAAGGCACCTGTCCTTCCTGCAGCATTGTCATGGAGCCAGTGATGGATGTTGGTGCAAACAGGAGAAACTATATTTCAAGAATGTAACCTTCTTGAGGCAGCCAGTCACATAAGATCCATGATTTTGCTGTTTCAAGAAAGTTTGTTCTTTTTGTGACAGACTGCCCACTATTGTCCCATTGTCCCAGAGAGAGGGCTGTCCTCGAAGAACTTGCTCACTCTAGTCCCAGAGAAGCAGGGGAACCATCACTACTCGCCCTCTTGGGACAGACAGCCAGCAGTAGACCTAACGCCTAACAAATTCTCAAGTCAAGCCTCACTGACAAGAAGGGTGGGACTTGAGGAAGCTGAATAGGTGATAAAGAATCCTGATCGCAACTAAGTAGCATGTCTTCCATGCCATCTCCCTCATGGCAATTGAGCAGCAGGGTTGGAGCAGGTCTTCAAGCTGAAATAGGAGTTGGAGGACAAAGTCACAGCTGAAATGATGTAGATGAGGACAAGGTTTGACTTAATTGGATGAGCATGTACATACTGTAAATGCTAGTGCACAAACTGAAGGTAAATGATCAAAACCTGAACAAAGTCAGTGTGTATGCTAGAATGCATCCAAAGGACTATACAAAACCAAAACATTCAAACTGTTTAATTATCTTTGCCAGAAAATTAATACTGTGACTACTGGGTTTTCCGAATCAATTTAGAACCATTTAGAAAAAACAGCTCAGTCTGCTACACTGAGCTTAAATGCTGCAACACCGCTTGCATTTAGGTCACATTAATTACGCTTTTTCCATTAACTGCAACAGCAAGAAACAGCCAGACAGTGAGTCATCATCAGCTTTGTACTTTACATCACAGCTACCACTCTACCTTAGCCAGCCTCCTTGGTCCAGCCAGATTAATCAATATTCAGCATCCAAGCAGGACTTGGAAGGATTACTTTTAACTCAATCATTCCTATGAAGTGACTATTATTTGGGTGCCATGGACTGATTTCTTTGGTTGCTTTGAGGTCAAATAAAGCAGGACAGGTGAATCTTAGTTAAAAACACCACTGTTTGTGACTTCAAACTTTAATCAAATAAAATGAAAGGTCTTGTTGGATTGCAAAGCTTCTAGGTAACACAGGCAGAGGTCTGTCCTAGTTTAGTAAATCTGTTAAACTTCATGGAAGGTTGTTGAACTGAGGTCTTCTGAATGCCTTCTTTCATATATATTCATCTGACTGATAAAGATTGCTTTTTCGGCCACAGATTCTGCTGTCATTTTTATTTCAGTCAATTAACCTTTATTTCCTGCCAAAATAAAAGAACAGTAATTAAAGAAAAAATAAAGAACACACATGCTTAAATGTTACATGATAATCCTGCTCAAAAAGACATATGACTCTACCACACACTCCAGTTGCTGAATAAATATTACACTGCTCTATACATCTATTAGCTTAGCTTTATGCCCGTGAGCCAGGCCTTGTTATGACCAGGAATACAAAATGTGGGCAGGTAGAGTTTCATTATTTTGACCTCAGCTGTCATTATCTCAGCTCTGGTCAGTCGGATATGGTGGCATCACCAGCAAGTGTATCCATAATTAACGATAGTGCTACTTGCAAGAGCACACAGAGCCAATCAGCTGTGTTTTTCAGATGCCAATCTAATGAAGACACTAAGTCGAGTTGTCTGTGTACATGGCCCAAAGGGAAGAAGGTTCCTATGCATGTCCTCAATTTGATTTAGAATCCGTTGTCTTATTTGAAGAGATGAGGTGCCTCAAACCCATCTCTCCTCTAACATTATTACACTTGGCTTTGCTACCAATCACATAAATTGGTCAAAAGTTTCATTTTGTCCTTGTGAAGTTAATCAACTCATTGGAGCACCCATAACCCGAAGCAGCCTATTCATTGGTTCAAGTAAAAGGAAGATTTTTCTTCCTGGCCTCCATGGTAAATAGGTGGAATTTATTAATAGTTTTCTCCCTGGGTGGACTGCTCATTGCTGTGGGCTGGAGCCTGAGTGATTGAATAGCCCCTGAGGAAGAAGCAATTTTACAATGCGAGCTTCCACCACGGAGAAAACCACTGTGCAAGGAGGGGTTGGGAGAGAAGGCCAGTGGCCAGGGGGGGTGACAGAAAAGGTGTGATTGTGTGTGTGTTTTGTGATGGAAAGGGGGAGGAGGGGTTATCTGACCTTTTCAGGGAAGACTCAGCCCCCGAGTTGAGATGTTCCCCAATGTGAAAACAGACGCTCGAGGTGCTGTTCTGGGTGTCTAGAATATCTTACATTGGGGTGAATGTCATGAGATGACAGGTATGTTCTTCGTGTGTGTTTGATGATTTAGTTTTCGTCCTTGCTTTCCTCACTTTTCCATGCACCAGTCACTTGAATCAAAACATGACGACAGTTGTGAGGTTGTTTGCTCATGTTGTCAGCATTGTCTCGTCATATCTGATCAAACCATACCCACACAGTTCTAATGAAATAGATTATATGAGTCTTTAAAGTCTTAATAAATACTGACTGAAGAGTGTTTTCTGAGTGTTAACCGATTGCCGCGTGACAAAAACCAAGTTTCCAGTGACTAACCAAAAGAGGGGCTAACTGGGTGCAGAGGAATACACCAGAAGTCTGAACAAAATGACTGTTGTTGAGCCAGCCGCACATGAATGGCTGACCAGAAAACAGAGAAAAGTGCCCTGCAGGAACAAAGTAGCCAGATTTACGCAAGAGGCATTGAAGTGAATTTGAAACGGCATCCATTGCAGAAATGCTGTTGACACAATGCTGCAAAAAATACCTGGGATTGTAGGGAGGGTGAATGGCCATTTTCATTGTGCTTTCATTTGCCTTGATATTGCTAACAGTGTATACCCAAGTTTTTAACATCTTCTATTCCAAACTGCTACCACTGAGCTCACATAATTATTTTGTAGGACTACTGAGGATAGACTTGGGGTGTTGACACCATTTATTAGTCCTCTGTACCTCCCTGGACCCCACTGGGAATTCTACATCAATGCCCGGTGTTGTCTTAGCTAGCCGGTGCATCTAGATAATAAGGCAGAAACAAACCATTTTATTGGGTCACATTTCATTTTAAAAGTATGGAATATTTTCTTTTATCCAACAAATTAATTTTAAAGAGGTTTTCCATTAACCTGGCTCATTAGGACCTGTAGTCAAGGGAATTGGCAGAGTTGTGCCGGAAATTACACAATGTCACTCAAACTCAGTTGTAATTGTCCGGGTGCCACACAGGTCCAACAGCACCAACATTAGGGTGAGGAGATGTCAGTCTAGCAGAGTTAAGCATGACTACAGCTGCTGGCAAATTGTACACTACCACTGATGTTTGCTGCAGCGTTAACCCTGTTATAGGGGTTACTAAAGTATTCCTGCATAAAAAGTGAGAACTGAAAGAAGGGTTTTTTCTTCCTCCTGAATTACACAACCTGACTACCCTCCGACTTCAATGTTGTGCCTTTATATGAAATATGAATTTTTATTTTGAAAAGAATGAATGGGTGTAAGACTTGAAGTTATATCACCTCTGACTTCTTCCTGCTGGTGGAATGAAACGCAGGCATGTATGTTTTCTCTGCCCTCCTGTATAGACTCGTTTCACAGATCAACCTGTGATATTTTATCATAATAAACATAAAGAGTCTTTTATTGAATATTTAACCAGTCTCACAATAATAAACACAGATCAGGGTGAAAAGTGTCTATGAGACGAATTAAAACAATAAAGCACTCAATGAAACAATGTAAGTCGCTATGAATATGAGAGCTGAGCTCACCATCGCAAGATCTGAAGATATCTTGTTACTTCCAAGCACTTTCATCCCTAGTGTTATGACAGACCTTTAATCTGAAGTCGGTGCAAACTCCCCAGGGCACGAACAATGCCAGCTCATTGTACCCCATTTTGAAACAAACTCATTCTGACCTTTTGCTTGGTAACCTCCGACTTTTGTTCTCTTCCACCTCACCTGGGCTCTGAGAGACAGAAGCAGCAGATGTGGGTAGACACAATTTTTGCATCGTAGAGTTTTTATTCCTGAGGTTCAGAAGAAACACAGCTCCCAACAACACTATGAGTAAGAGTTATGTCCTTTGGCCTGCGACACAGTAAAGTGCTCTGTAAGTAGAAGAAGCCAGGGTTACAAATGGGAAACATCTCAGGCTGTGGGACTGCACTGGATCCATGGGGCTTTAAACTGAAATAACTTTTTAAAAGTATAAAACTTTCTGAGGAGAAATATAAATTTCTTGAAGCCAGTTTTGCTACTGTCAGGATTTTTAGCAATAAGCCAAAGTGGGCACATGTAATTTATTACCTTAATGGGCCTCTTTTGGCACTCACAACAGCACTGACAAAACTGGATCACCTCCTGAGTTATAAAGCCTCTGTAATGACGAAAACATTAAAGTCACATTTCCTGAAATAGATATGCGACTCAAGCAACTGCAAATAAATAGTATGAGCCGAATTAGAGTGGAAACCCGACAAAATGCCTAATGAAGGGATAATATAAAGGTACCTCAAAATATTCCATAATAAAGCTCGCTTTTCTCTTTTGGTTGCTCAGCTTAAACGTGTGACACATCATCATTAAGTTCTCAGAAATGAAAAAAATGAGCTGATATCTGGGTTGCTGAAAATATTTTGTAAAGGGAGTGACTGTGAGTGCTGGAGCAAAAAATGTCAGCAAAGTAAACATTAACTCATGGTCACTGATCAACAACCCCATCAAACCCCTGCAGATGTAATATTGTCTATGGGGCAATAAAAATCACCCGAAACCTATTTTTGGATGACAAACAGGGCTTTTCATCGCATATAGTCAGGGAGAGATAGACAAGGGGTCAACTACAGGACACTTTATTGCCCTACGAGCTCCTCAGTGGTGTGCAAATGTCACCCTCTATGCTCGGGGGATTGTTTACAAGGCTCATAGTTCAAATATGAAACTGAAAGCTGTTACTGTTCCCCTCACCTCCTTTTACCTCTGTTCCCTTGCTGAGAGCGGCAGTAGTTTCAGAGAATGGTTCAATGGCAAGTAAAAGCTCACAACTTCATGCCGCCGCTGTGCTTTAACACTAACTCAGCCTCTGTGGAATCCAAAAGGCTCAGGCAGAGAATACAAAGCTGCACCTGAGCTGCTCTGAAAACAGACAATGATGCAATTGATCCAAACTTTTTCAGATCTGCGTGGAGATTTGCATCGGAATAACACAAAACCAGGGGAATATGAATTTCAGGGGTGAATATTTATCAAGTACACACAATGTCTGTTTGCCTTCCTGACAATGAATATGCGATAGATGAAGACAAAAGAGATGTTTGAACAGTCAGTAATGACAAAGGAAGATACAATACGTGTGTAATCTGAAATTGAGTTTTCCTCCAAGCAGGGAAAGAAGATATTTGCAGTAGGTTTTCATTTTAATTCATCCTTGTAAAAGCACAAACTAGCATTACCCAGACCGGACTCTTTTCCGGTTTAAGAGGAACGCCTAGAAAGCCTCTTTGATGTTGACAACTTAGGAGTAATAAGGAGATTGCTTTTCTCGGCGAAACATGGCAAATCAAGTAATCAGGGGTCAGTTTCTATCCTCAATCAGCAGTCACTTCTCTGAGAGCCTGAAACAGACAGCAGCTGCCACTGGCTGCATGCCAATGATTTGCAGGCCAATTAATCATTCTTCAAGAGGACAATGAAAAGCAAAACAAAAGATCACAACCCCCAACAGCATATAAGGTACACTTTGGATTACTGACAGGGCAAAAATAACAGATACAAAATGGCATGAACTGATCTGAATGTATTTCATTAAATTTATTTTAGAAAATTGCTCCAATTGTGGATTTTTTTTTCTCTCTTTTTGGTCACATAGGAGCATTGGAACAACAATATTTAGTTGTAATGGTGAAACATATTAGCAATTGTCTTGTTTTGTGTTAGTTCAAAATTCTCTCCTTTAAACGTGCTATTTGTACGTTTCAATACACAGCCAACCGTAGCATTAACTGCTGTTTAGAAGAACTATATGAGTTACATGTGATGGCTCCAAAACTCTGGAATGAGTTACCATCATCCTTTCATTTTATTGACTTTGAGGAGGCTTTAAAAAAAACAGCTAAAGACATCGCCTATTCAGTTGGGCATTTGGGTCATTTTTTTATTTTATGTTTCTAATTATGTGTCTGACCTTGTACTGTTGTATTGTCCGTTTAATTTTTTTTTTCTTTTACTTAATATTTTTCTTTTTTTGTTAGGCACTTTGTAACTTTGTCTGTGAATGGTGCTATATTGGTAAACTTACTTACTTACTCAAAGTTTATTCTTTTACTTGCCAAGAGCTTTCTCCAGCTGCAGAAAGTAACGGCAATGTTTTGCTTCTAGTTCTACCACTTTTTCTTCTTCTCCTGAAGTTAGCATGCTAACCAGCTAGCCCAGGCCCAGCCAACCACTCTCGTCACTTTCCGATATCTTTTTGTGTTGTAGTGGTGGTCGAAGCCCTTGGTAAGTCATCATCACCACCACCTGCTCCTGGCAAGAAACCACGTTTGTCAGCAAAGAAAACTTAAACATAGTTCTGTTTTGGTCTACACCAAACCCAGAGGGAAATATCTGATGTTTCAGCTCTCAAGATGCTCCACAATGTTAACCAGCTGACTGCAAACTACTGGGCAGGTTGCATACAGTGGGATTATCCAAGCTTTTTCACTTAGAACAGCTGCCTGCTGCAGCTGGAAACAAGGCTAATAGGAATTTTAAAGCTCTTAATTTTGAGTGCAGGCCAGGAATCCAAAACAATGATTAAAAAACTGTACTAAAAGGTTCCAGTAGAGCTGAGAAAAAATGCAGAGTCATTCTCTGTGGGTTCACCACTATGGACAATACCCATACTTATTTGATACATTGTTAATATTAAAATATTGATGAATGCAGCTTTAAGAAACTTTGAACTATTAAAAGTCTGTGTTGAAACTTCACAAATCTGCCAAAGCAGCATTTAAGAGACTTATGCTCTTGACTATGTTATTTAGCATTCCATTTGGATTAATACCCATCCCATATATTTTTTAAGCAAATCAGACTTAAAAAAAAATTATTCACTGAGTTCCATATCCTTAATGGTTGACCAAATGACTTTAAAATACTTAATCTCAAACAATACGTCTCTAAATGCCGATCAGCAAGACTATTCACCAATGAAAATTGCAAATTTAGGTGAATTACCCCCTTAGATCAAGTGGAATATGATGACAGCCTTTTCTGAATGCCTCTGGCTTGGCACATGGCATGCATTTTTTACAGATGTATAATAGCGGATTATTCTCAGTGAGAGAGTAGAGCAAAAGAGGGCACAAGAGAGTGTCTGCCATTTACTTGAGGTTAGTTAACAGAACAACATTCTGGTTAGTCAACAGACCAGAAAAACCCAAGCACCCCCCATACAGCTGAGCTTCTTTATCACAAACCCCCAGCAGCTTGTGGAAGAAACTTAACATAGCATTAGCATACTGGTGGAACATGAGTCAATACAAAGTATGTAGAATAAGAGAGTGAAATAACAGGCTGAGGAACCAGTGATTTACATTATAACATACAAAACAACAAGCATACTGTGTGATTTCTTTCTTCTTCTGCTGCTGCTGTATCATTTCAACTGTAATTCTTCTGCACAGCAAATAAGCTTTGACTATTTTCTTAGACAGTCCCTGTGTTACTAATAATATAAAAGTTGAATAATAATGAGGTCATTATTAACAGTATCACATTACCCTCTGACTGTGTGGAGGGCATGTATCCTCCTGTGCTACAGTGCGGTAAAACACAAATGTCATTCAGTCACTCTTTGATTCATAGTTTCAATTAGCTGCTGCTCTTATATGTTGCAAGATCATGTAACTCTGTTGCTTGTGTAAACACCTGCAGTCTTTTTAAAATTTACTTTAAAAAGGCTCATGATAGAAGTTAATTTACATTTAAATTGAAGTAACAATGCCAGAGGAGAGGGGGGTTCAAAAACTGAATTCTACCAAGTATTCTTATGTTTGCAAAGCAGAAGGGGAAAAAATAAGGTCAAGTCAACACAGGGTTATAACATTAAAAAGGACATTTACATGGCACGAGAAAAAACACCATCACCATCCATAGTAAAATCAATCAAATCAAAAGTGGTGGTCAATTTTTTAATATTAACAATGGAACATTTGTGTGTCTTCAGTTCCAGCATAGTTGGGCATTTAACAGCTAAACTTACAGGTATGTTCCTTAGGAGTTAGTAAGGATGAAATCAGAGCTACAAGAGAATAAATATTGGACCTACATTCAGCAGATGGACAGAAACACAAATCCAAATGAATGCTAATGTTGCTCCATATTTGCTGGCTGTGTAAATAAGCAACTGTTTGCTAACATGTTTGCCATGTCAACTTAAAAGGTGACAATATGTCAGTTTTGTATTCAGACTCCATGTGGCCAAAAAATCAGCTGTGCTGGTTCAAAGCTCAATAAGTCATTTTCTCTTTTGAAAACATTTATGAAGAGTTAAAGTTTTTATATGTCACCTTGTGCTGTCAGGTGTGTTGTAGGAAACCACCTTTGCTGAGCTCTAAGGGTCCTTGTACTATAAAAGCTTCAGTGTCCTGAACTTCTTGTGGAATACTGAATATGTAGTGAAATTTATAAGCTGCAGAATTTTTATGAATAATCCTGGTGTCCCTGTGCCAACACATACTTTGTACCTTTGTGAGTTGTTATGTCTTGCCCAAGAGTCAACGACAGAAACTCCTTCACATTCACTGCACTCTGTGAATTACTCTTTTACTCTTATTCAGGATTCCAAACAGTTTGAATTTGGGTCAGCCTTTACTGATACATTTTTCTCTAATATTTCCTGAGCTTTTCCAACCTCTTTTTAAATAGCTTCAACTGACCTGTCAGGTAACAATTTATCAGTCAATTCCTGTGCACAATGCACATTTGTTAATAATGTCAAGAACTCAATCCCTTTTTTCTCTAGGCACTAAGTACTGCACACACTCAAAGGGTAAATCAATGCTCTGTGGTTTAATAACTCACACAGAGGGATTGGCTTAAAAGAACAAAATCTCAGTGCCCCAATTTCATCTATATTTTCCATGCAAGAAATGCTTGTAAACCAGTTAATAAATTATAAGGTTCAGTGTTTATGTAGACAAACACATCTGAACTATATTTGGCTGATTCTCTGCTGTGAGATCAGTTGTTAGCCCTGCTTCTGCAGGTCAACATGGCCCCTGAGATTAAAACAATCAATAGAGTGTTATATAGGCATATAAAAACATCTAAATGTAGGAGAATCTGATAGTGACACACAATAAAATAGCAAAAATCAGCAATCTACTGCCAATAATGATGTGTAGTAGTGACAGATACCACATTATTACTTGCAGAATAATACAGTAAAATATGTCCAAGGTGAAAATCTCAACTGATCCAGTTTTGATTAAACCTAGGAACTGTGCATCTTGGCACTGCAATAAAAAGCATGTATCATTATATCTGTATGACTTAAACAACAACTGTCTAAGTTTCCATTTCCAAAAACTCATTTTATAAATATCAACATTAACATGAGATGTGTGATTTTGATACAGCTTCTGATGCACTCTGCTGTGGCTTTCTCAGACACTAAAAAGCTGTGGCTGCTCAAAGAGACTGTCCTTTGCTGAAAAATGTCAACACTGCCCTCTTGTTCAAACACCTAAAATGGCAGATATTTACCTTTTTTGACAAGCAACCTTTTGCAGATTGTCTTCTCTCATTAGCAAAGGAATAATTAGCATGGTGTTATTGGTTCCGCAGAAGCTTTTATGAAGGCCATTGGGGTTGAGGTTGTGTGCACACAGCATGTCAGACTTGACACTGGAGATTTGACACTGGTTTGTGTCCTTTCTAACATTTTGACCCTGAGAATGACCTTTGAGTCATAGAGGTAGGATGAATCTTGATTCTGATTGGTCCATATCATATGTGTGGGGTTATGGTATGATGGTTAGTAACCCAGAGAAAGGCCTTGAACATTTCTCATTCAGTTTCAGTGCCCATGATTTCACTGATGTTCCAAGCTTGGTGATCTGTAAATGGTAGCATAAAGTGAGTCCCTTCAGCTGGTGGCTGGTTAGTTGCCATCTCTTTTGGAGTTTCTTATAACGAAGAAAAGTGGTTTGAGAGGACGGAGAAATGAACTGGAAAGTGAAGAACACGGTTAATGAGAGGATACAGGGAGGGAGTTAACAATGCCTCGAGTCTTAGAAGACATTTATTTAAGCAATTGCATGCACTCACTTACACTTGATCAACAGCATGGTTCAAACACAAACACTCCTACCACTTTAGATTGCCCAAAACCATCAAATCAGGCAGACTTGTTTGCACCTGATGATTGAATGACCCCTGCCAGTGTCTCTCTGTTGATCTGAAGTAAAACTGTTGAATGCCAGTTAGGGAGCTGGCAGAAGAGAGAGAGAGTGCACAAATGCGTGAAAGGTGGGAATAGGTAATACTTTCCTGATAATAAAGAATCTGACTTATGACACCTCCATTCATTTGTGAGCTTGACGTTTGATGGGGTTTGATTTGATGTGACTCATCTCGCTAGTGCTGGAGACAGCAGGGTGGGAATGAAAAGTCGATATGCCATGCTATTAGGACCAGAGAGAGGATTCAGTGGGAGATTAGCTATGATTGTGTCTCTGTTGGTGGGTAGGGTTTTAAACAATCATTTGTTGTAGTGTGGTTATAGACTTTTAGACTCTCATGTAGAATCAAGTATAACAGTCCTGCATTTAGTATATTTTATGACTTATATGGATGATTGACTCTTGTTTTTCACATCTCTGTATGTGGGGCCATCATAAAGCAGAAGAAGAAGAAGAAACAACAGAGGCAGATATGATGGCTTCATTAAAATGTTTTGATGACTAAATATTTAGGGTGTTGGGTTGCTTATTTTTTTGTCTCGAAATTAAACAGATCAAATTAACGTCATAATTTTACCCTTATTCACCAATGTAAAAGGCACAAACAACTTTTACGGAGATGTTCACAAGACAGAGGATGAAGTGCCATATATGAAAGCATTTTAGCTACTGACTTAAACTTACACAGTTCATCACATAAGCAAACTGAACTGGCAAGTGACAAAGCATAATAATGGATGATAATGGACGTAATGATAGCTATAATATGTTTGTCAACACTTCATTATTTCACACATTTGTCATGTCATAGTTATTCATTTTTCATTTAACATTCTCCTCCCCGTAATATGTTAACCTAATTTTACTACACTTAACCTGCAACACACAACCCCTCACACTTTTAACCCTGTAACTTGTCACAGTGGAATGCTCCTACAAAATAAACCACACTTTCCTGTTAAACAAGATTCAAATTAATGCTGCCCTATGACCCCTGGCATAATTAAAATAATTATACTTTCCTGAAAAGAGTATATTAAGACTAATTTTACAACTTGTAAGAATGCATATCTTCTTGCTCTTTTGTTATGTTTATACAAATGCAGACGCTTCCACACAGGTGCACTGCATGGTACAATTAAGCAATTAACATCCAATCATGCTCTAAGGCAGGTACAAAAATGCTGAGCAGGCCCAGCTGATTCAGATTTTGTATCAAGATGGCAAAAGGAAAAGATCTAAATGATTCTGAAAGAGGGTTTATTATTGGTGCACAGATGGCAGGAGCTTCAGTCACAAGGACTGCTCAACTGGCTACTGTCAATAGGAACTGTGATTAAAGTGACATCTGCATTTAGATCTGTGGGGAAAACATCAGTAAACACGGTTGGAAATCGTGGTCGACAGTGCATATTTGATGACAGCGATACTCCTGCATTATTGTGGTATGTAAGCAAAAGCAGAGGGGCAACTTTTCCCCTTGTGACTGAGAGTGTCAGTGCAGGATGTGATCAGACTGTCAGCCGGAACAGTAGGTCAACAATTACATAGAGAGGGATATTATAGTGAGGTCGCAGCACATAAACCCCTCATTACAAAGATGAATGCGCATTTGAGAGTTCAGTGGTGCAAAAACCACAGGCACTGGTCTACAGAGATGTGGATAAAAGTGATATGGTCAGATGAGTCATTCTTCATCATATTCCTGATAAGTGGGTGACTGCATGTGTGGTATACACCATGAGAACGGTACAGTAAGGGGATTTGGTGGCTCTGTTATGCTGTGGGCGGCATTTTGTTGGCATGGTTTGGGTCAACTTGTCCCCTTAGAGGGAGGGTCACTAGAATACAATACAAGTTGTCCTGAGTCATCACCTTTATCCTATGATGGAGCATTTTTATCCTGATGGTAGTGGTCTCTTCCAGGATGACAATCCAGAGGGCACACAGTGTCACTGAATGCTTTGATGAGTATGAAATTATTATGCTATGGCCTTCACAGTCACCAGATCTCAAACCAATTGAAAACTGATAGGACGTTTTGAACCAATGGTAGTGCATTTTCAATAATAAAATGCTTCTTGTACAAGCACTGCAAGTTTTATAAAACACACACCATCCATGAAATGAAACAGTTTTCCCCTGAAATCTGGTGTTTTATCCCAGTGACATACAGGAAGAGACGTTACATAGCAGCACTACATTACAGAACTTTGCAGGCAATGTCAGGCAGTGAGTACAAATAATTATTGCAAGCATTTTTTGTGCTATCACCATAATATGCAGTGGAAAATGTACATACTCATTTAATGTGAGGCTTACTGTGTTCAGAATAAGTAGCCCATGTGGTTTGGAACATTCTTACACTGAAATGACCTTGGGATAATTCATGAAACTCACTATTCCAGTACACTAGTAAACAGTTCACATTCACTAGGATCTAAAAGAAAGTCGGAGGACTTTCTATTTCTTTATCTTTGTATCTGTGATTTTTCCAAACATTTAGTAAGTCAGGATCCAGCTGCCAATCCTAAGATTATCCTTTGAATATATTCTGCAGTCAGCTCAGTTTATATGGTAAATTAGCTCCTGAGGGCACTTTTACATCTTGTGAGTTAAAATGGTGATGATGTCCATCCAGCATCCAACCCTGAATGTCACTTTAAGTGTCCTGTGTCCATTAGTCCACTTAGAAGACTGATAATAGCCTCGGAATATGATTTTTTCCAGTAGGTCCAGGTGAAATAACAGCATTGATGTGCATAAATTACGCTTTGAACCAGACTGTCTACTCTGAAACCCTTCAACACAACAGAGCTGTGGTTGTCTTAAATTAGACCCGATTTATCTGTTTTTCTGTCTTTTGAAAATTGCCTCTGATGACAGGACTAATACTGAATAAATGAACTTGAACTTGAACTTAAATGACAGATGCTTCTATACACAGCTCCTCAGGGTATAACTATAGATTTTTTTTTAACTCTAGCTGTTTACTTTTTCCACTTCACTGGCAACAGGTCTCTGCTTTATTAAAACTGATCACTGATGATATGAAGGTGAAAGACTCAACGGGTGGCAGACATAAACATTATTATATTATATTAAATCTAATTTACCTCCAGTATATTGTAAAATATGTTTCCTGCTGACTTTTATTAAATTAATTAAATTAAATTATGTTTGGCTGCATGTAAAATGGTTGTGTTTTTGATAACACTACATGAAACTGCATGTTTTCTCATACGCTTCAAAAATTCTCCATCAAGCCATTCAAAAACACAAACAGTGTCCAAAATGCATCCAAAAAGCCAATCTTACTGAATTTGAAGTGACACCCTACTTTCCTTCACACAGCAGGTTTGCCTCATTTGAATGAGACTGGATGGTGTTTTGTGCCAGTCAGGGTCCATTGTTGTGACAGTGCTTTCTGTGAGGACTTCAATAGAAAGACTTTTAACTAAACAACAGTTATTTGCAAGACATTACATGGTGCAGGGGTGGACCTGATATCATGACCATCTTTCCAATTGAATACAAGCCAACGCAGCTCTGTGACAAATGGTAGATGATACAGATTCAACTCTGTGGTTATTTTTGATGCCAGGGTTTGTGTTGTTGTTTTGTAAGGTCTGTACTGCTCTTCTTGTGAAGGGAAGAAAACAGGCCGATGTGTGTGCTACCAGTTTTGGGCAAGTTATCTTGAAAATGTAATCAATTACTCATTAACTAAACTAAGGGTCTATAGCCTTCTGGCTAATTTAAAAGGTACCATTTTTTCGTATTGAGTTCCTCTTGTCAACAAACCACTCCAAAATGTAACACAGCAGAAGCAGCTAATTCAAGCTATTTAAAGTAAGTGACTACAAGGCCTGCAGTGGGGGTGACCATGTTGGAATAATGTGTGAGTATAAGTCATTTTGCATGAATGCAAAATTTGGCTCAGCAGTGCTTTGGTCTAAATGCTGTCAGTATTCTAACATTCTCATACCGACAGTGCTAACATGCTAATTTTTAGAGGGTACAATATTTACCATGTCTTGCATGCATGCTAATATTTTCTCATAAGCACTAACACAAAAAACACAACAGGAGAGTCATTCATTTTGCACATATTTGTTCATTAATGCTGCTAGTGGCAGGGTTAAGTCAGGGAATCACCAAAGTCAGGGGGCTTTATCCCCTGGGGACCACAGATGTCTGTAAATAATTTCATGGCAGTCCAGAGGCCCACAGCTAACATGGATAACAATATTAAAAGTAAATATGAAAACCTAAGGCCAGTTATCCCTAACTCCTAGATGACAGCAAACTATCTCACTTTCAAAAAATGTTGGATTAATGATTAAAGTAAATGTAATATATGTGATGTACTTACATAACTGTAAGTACAGCTAACTAATTTGATCTAATTATCTTATTAAAGTCACTGTGCTGCAAACCAAAGCTGACTGTGGAGGAGTCAGGTGTTGTAAGTAGGCCTAGTGAACCATAAGGTAGACTCTTAAGATAGGATAAGGCCAGTGATTTATTTATAACTCTCTCTCCAGAGATGAACAGGTGGCCTGTATAGGTACTCTGAAGTGTCATTATTGGCCTCATTAGCATACTCCAGGAGACTGCTGCTGACACTGCTGAAAAGCAAGTCTCTCAGTGAATGAATTACATTTGACTGTTTGACCATCAGAGGTTCAGAATCCCCCTAAAGGAATTAAGCTGATTTCCTTTTTTTTTTTTACTTTCAATTCAGCCTCTTATTTCCATGGACTGTGCACTCCTTCAGCTGTCTGATGAGCCAAGCTCTGTGTGATTGAGACATCAGCATCTGTCTGAAGAAATATAATTGTCAAAGTCTGCTCATTAGCTTATGTAAAAGAACCTTATCCATTAATTTTTAACAGATGCAGCTGTGTTCTCCATGCTTTGACACCTTCGCAAAAGGCTGCACGATTCCCTTGAAAATCAAATGTAGCCATTTTTACAAGGAAATGCTGTTTTTTTCATGACTCTTTACATTGTAGTCCTTTGTCATTACCACATTGCCTTAGAACTGTTTGCAGATCACTGACTCATCGGTTTACCGATGTACCATGAAACAGGGACCTAATTAGTTCCTTGGAATTCAATTCACCATAGACTGATTCATGACCTACTGAACTAGGGACCGATTTAAGACACACATTTAGTTTGTGTGTTTGTTTACCTTTGCAGCATGCCTTGAATGTAATTCTAAACTCTTACTTACACTAAACTATCATTTGGTCACACACAAGCAACTGATATCAACCCAGCATTATAGCTGACTTTTGCTCCTTTAACAAAAGTATGATGTTATTGTGCCTCTGAGAGACTAAATAGAATGGAAGACATATTTCAAATAGCTGGATACTGTAATAAATCAAAGGACTAAACCTTGGCTTCATATAGTCACTTGCACAAATTGTACTAACACACAATGAATAATTAATTACTACACTGGTGTTAAATGGAAAATTTGCCAGCCAAATTTACAGATGGTATGCTTTAAGGTAAAGAAACTAAAACACTCAGTGTTAGCAAAGGAAACTGGTAACAGTCTAAAAAAAAAAAAGAACTGTTGGTCTATGGTCTAAGAGACAAACTCAGATCTCCTGCATAAAATCCACATATTATTCACTTTCAACTTGCTATTTTCCACTACATAAAGGTCATACTACTTCTCACATTGGCACTGAATTGGACCTGAATCATTAAAATCATCTCAAAACCTGGGTATATAAAATAATTTGGGTTAACTGATTCTGAAATCGGTTCATTGTACAAGATGGGCAGTTTTGTAACATGTATACAGGTCATTAAAACATGAGGCAATTTAGGAGAAGGCCGTTGACTTCTTTCCTCGGGTCGATAGCAGAAACTCGGCAGGTGGGACTATCCTGCAAAGCCCTTGAGGGTTTCATCGTGTCGATGTTGTGTATGTGTGTTGCTGTACCTCGGGGCATGGAGGAACTGTGACAACTGTGCTGTACAGTACATCTGTGGTGACAACCAGGTTCTCTGGGGTCACAGTGAAAACAGCAATCAATAATCCAACTATCATGTGTCACTGGTGGGATGCATGCACACACACATATGAATGCACATATTTTTCCCACCATATATCACGCATGGCCTGGTATCCTCCTCCTTCCCCCTGTTTCTCTCCCCCTCCCTGTCTTTGTTTCCCCTTTCCTCTCCCCTCACATGACTATCCCACTCTGAGCCCTCATTACTGGCTTATTGATCGCCCCCATTGCTTTTCTTCTTTGTCCTTCCCTGCTTCTGTCACAGCAGTGTCTGTATACGATAGTGCCCCGTCGATACCATCGCTTTTCATTTAGAAACAGAAATGATGTGCAGGTGCTGCTATCTCCTTAGCGATCAAAAACGCATAAAATAACTACAGCAGAAAGAGAACGCAGGTAGCACAGGGTGTGTGTGTGTGTGTTGGGTGCAGGGATGCATCGAGGAAACAGTTGGCAACGCCACAGATAAGCGGCTGAAATACAAACAAAGACAATATTCATCCATCAAAAAGCTGAGAGGAGATGCTGTCAAGTCTCATCGCATCTTGCTATGTGCGTGCGCTTGTTTGCTCACGACCGAAACTCAAATCCTTGTCATTCCAACCGCCGTTTCTCCACATCACTGAGACTCAGGTGTGTATGCAGCCGACTTACTGTTGCCACAAGAATACATGCATTACAAAGGGGTGGGGGTGTTAGGGGGTGTGGGTGATAAAGGGAGAAACAAGGATCAAAACCTCATCTCCTTATTCCCTCCTAGTTTATTCCAACCACCCCCAGCTGAAGTGGAAGGCGGTGTCATCACAAAATATGACAGGGATAGTGATCCTCAAAGGACCTGAGCCTCTCATTCCATCCATGACAGAGAGCACCAGGGAGGTGGGCGTCGGAGAGAGGGTTTTGTGAATACCTGATGAGTTCAACCGAAGAGGTTCAATCAGGCCTGCCAGGGAGAAGAGGAGGAGAGGATAGAGTGGTGGGGGGGCAAGGCCGTCTCATCCTGGAAAGGCCCTGCTGCCTCCCTATTTCTCTCTCTCGCCTTCTCTCTGTCCCGGAATATCTATTTCCATCCGCCTTTCCCTTTCTCTCAATCTGCCTTTCTCCGGCCTTACAACCCCTCGCCTTCCGCCGCTTCCCTCTCTGAATTTCTCTGTCGCTCCATCACTCTCTGTCTCCCTCATCCCCTGCTTGCCGCAGTCCCAAGAGGGCCACTTTAGCTAAACATGGGATTTGGATCAGACAATCGCAGTGAGGGGTAAACACAGGAGACCCTTCTGTCCTTAGAATAGACGCAGTGACTGGGGATAAAGGTATCGACTGGGCATATTCAGTCAATAGCATGTTTATGGGATTACCGCTGATATGAGCTAACACAGCTCTTAATTGAAACCAGCATGAGGGAAAATGACTGGCAATGTAGAACTCACAGTCCTGTGCTTCCACTGAATGTTTTTCCCTTTATTCATTCAAGTCATGAAACTGAAAGTCAGTATGACAGAGGAACGAAACCGTGAGGCTGTTGTGTTCCGTTGATGCATCTCGTTCGCTTTCAATCTGTGTACAAACACACAGCCCATAAGCACCAATCCGTCCATGACGATTTTCAGATGATGTGTGACTTTTTTAAAATTATTATTTTATAAGGGGATTTTGGGGCCGGTTGCACAAGTGGCAGGACTACCGTTCAAGACCATTTTATCATCATATCAGAATAATTTTACCAGACTTCATGACTGTCACATCAGGTGTTTCAGTGCCATTAAACTGAATTATTTTGTTTTTAAGCCAAACCACAATCTTTCCCTTTAACACTAACTAAGTTCTTTGAGCCTAAACTCTAATAATTTTTAATCCCAAGCAATATGGAAAGGATTACGATGTATCGTACATAATTATAAAGTGTAAATTTATGTTATTTGTACAAAGATTGATGATATTACGTAATCTTTCAATACAAACACACAGATTATGCCACTTTTAAATATCATATCTGTAATTCACAATTAACTGAAGTAGTTAGATGTTTAGTTTGAAGGTTCACTTGACCTTGGATATAACATTTAACACAGCTTAATAATAACTTTATGCAAGAGGATTTGAGACAGACTGCACCTGACTGTAGCCTGATGTTGAAAAGGAGTCAATGTACTTGTTTCTCCAAGGTACGCATATAAGCTCTAGTTCTAGTGCTCTGTGCAAACAGCCACCACGGGTCTGTCCTTGTGATCAGAGCAGCTGAGGTTATGCACACCATACCTGAATTAGCTATATCGCTCTACAGAAAAAAAACAGCTCCAGTAGTTTCCAGTGTATATGACTGCATAAACCACTAAAATTATCTATATGAGTCTAGGACCCAAGTCAGTAAGTGTCTGTGATAAACTTTAGTCTTGTGTTCATTAATATGATTTACCTGTATGAGTTTCTGTTAACTTTGGAATAGTTGTTATTTGCTAATTAAAACTGTTCTTGTTGTGACTTAACTGCTGCGTATATTCTTCTTCTGGTATTTTGGCAGTTTCATGTGCATTACCACCAACACCTTCTGGAGAAAGCTGTATACCTCTATTTGCATGGATGTAAGCATTGAGTTTGTGGAGACCAAATGTAAATATAGTGTATATAATCTCATCAGAATTTTATCCAGATGCAAGACACTGTAATGACAGAGCGTAAAA